>JBCAUA010061293.1:0-11303 GCA_038406235.1 Peronia verruculata
CATCCATCCATCCATCCATCCATCCATCCATCCATCCATCCATCCATCCATCCATCCATCCATCCATCCATCAATCCCAATACTTTTTTTGCTGGCTAAATCTCTTACTTTATACTGGACTCCCTTCTGTCAATCCTTACATCCTTGTACCTTTTTTTTTTCGGGCATTGTATTTCTCTTGTCTTCCACTTTGTAATTAACCAGCTAAAACAATCTCAAAGTATTCTCATAGTTTAAAGAGCGCATATTCCGAACAGTCTAGAGACGCTCTTAGAATCGTAATAATATTCAGCTCTTATTACCAAGAAACGTCTCAGGAATGTTCTAGCCATGTGGACGCATGGTTTTGACCAAAATTCTGAGTGGTCACATTCCAAACAGAACTGTCCTCCCACCCAGACAGATAATGATGACACTTTCACCCGAGGTGTGGCGCGGGATAAGCCCAAAATGCAACATAAACCCGTAGTAAATGCAACATAAAACCGTAGTAAATGCAACATAAGCCCCTGGTAACGATCCGTGGAAGTATGTGACTCCGTGACAGAAGCTATGCCTTTTAACCTCAACTGAGCTTGGCTAGTCATGCGTGGCCAAATAAATGCCACGCCAAAACGGTTAAAAACTAATGAAGTGTGCATACAATACATCACGCAGAAACATAACTGTATATGATTATTCCTCTTTTAATGCCTGTCCGCTGCTTTAGACATGGTCCTCACAATGGTCGTTTAGCCTTCATGAAATAGGACGGCCTGACCGATATCTTTGCCTTTTTTCGTTTTTTTTTTTCTTTCAAATTGTTATTATCATCATCATTATTATTATTATCTTCTTCTTCTTCTCCTCCTTCTTCTTCTGAATTTCTTTATTATTATTATTATTACCAATAATACTATCGATATCATCATCATTTCATAAAAATGTCCTAAAATGAAAAAAAAAAAAAAAAACCTACTGTCTGCTGGGATCTAATCAAATACACCAAAAAAGATGAAATGAAGAAATCCATTGGTAGAGCCGGAACACGTTGGTATCACCAACCAAAATGTCGAATCTCGTTCGCTCCTCCTCATTATCGACCGTTACTTCACAGACATGTCTTAATATGTAAGGCTGGTAATGTTCGCTGATAATACATCGGTCTGTTCATTCATTGGAAGAATGAAAGAACAGTCTGGGGAATGGATAAGTTAAGAATTGAATAAACTGATGAAACTGCCTATTCTTTTTAACCCCATTCGCTTTTATAATTATCACCATTATTAGTAGTGTTGTTGTTGTTGTTGTTGTTGTTGTTCTTTTGTAACAGGCAAGGGGTCAAGGGCAATCCTTTGCTATTCCGCTGGAATATCCGCACTTGTGAAATGTTCTGGACAATGTAACTGGCGAGAGCTATGCCTCCTTTCAGTGCTCGATTTTTTACTAACACCCCCTGTGATGTTTTCAATGTTTACTGGGTGATGTGACTGTATGGTAAGCCCTTTTTTCAATTAAATCAGCCAGAGTGGTTCCATTTGCTAGTCACACAATCTATTCCCAGCATTTGAACAAAAAAGGCACAAACAGTAAAACAGGGTACAGTAAATTCTCACCTCCACTTTCGTGTCTTTGTTTTGTTTTGTTCTTAACTTCATTCAGATGTGGAGGAGAGAGGTCAGTGTCCACTTCAGATCTAACAAGAAATCATCTTAATACAATAAAGCAAGCTCAGGACATCCCTACCCCTTCACTCCTCTACTACCCTTTGGTACGTGTCTCCTCTTTTCCCTTGAGAAATCCCTTCTTCTTACATGATTGTTTCTTGTTCTGCTTCCGGGTTTCCTTGAGCGATCCCAAGCCAGGTAGGAGACTTAATTCGTGTGTGAAGATAATGGCTGACGCTGTGCCAGCTCATGAATATTCCTCCGATCAACCGAGGATTCACCAAGTGGCTAAATACAGGACGAGAAGAATGGTCGACTGCTGTGTGAATAGAGCGACTGCACGCTACCAGCGGAGTGTTACGCACCAAAAAACATAATTGTAATACCGCAGGGCGCACAAGTAAAACCTTATTCTATATCCCGCACCGACACAGAGGATTTATGACAAACTCCTTGAGAACTTGGATCTCATTAGAAGAAGATTTTTGTATAAGAGCCCATTGAAGAGTGGAATCTCAGTATAAATAGATACGTGTTATTTATGAGCTGTTTATGAAAGTCTTATGTCACTCCAATAACAATATCGTACGCACTGATGTTTAAATTGGTTTCAAACACACAGCGGATCAGGCTTACGCTGGTGGTCTATAGGACTGGCATGTCCGCCCTGGCGTTGTGTATAGTCAGCCTGCAATTTGTCATGAAGTCATAATATTTTATGATCTATTCGGTCTCTCACATTTATGGGCCAGAATCCACTCGTCAAGGCTCAGACAAGTCGGAAAAACAGAAACCAAAGTCATATGAATACCTGAGTAATATGGCTACCGAAGTAGAACAAAATAGCAAAGCAGTAATTAATAAAGTAAAACAAAGCTCAAAGTGAAACAGCAAGATCGCATAGAGAGCAAATTGACGCTTTTGCTTTCAAATCTTGACGCACGAAAGGATACACTGCATAGCCATTTCTTAGGTATATCTTTATTAGCTGAAGACATGTTCACTTACCGATGACAGCAGACAATCGTTATTTCTTCACTTCATATTGGTTAGCAAGTATTCCTCTATATCTCATCCAAAATGTCTCTTGTAAAGACTGTAGGATTTCAGAAATTCTTAGTGGACAATCCGGCCTTGCCTTCACCACGTCCACTCAGTTGGAATGCTGTGACTAAAACTCTTGTAACTGTTAGCGCGAGACGGAAGTTTAACTCTTGCCCAAAGAGTGAAAAACTCGGAATTAATTAAAGCTCTAGGAAGATTTTTCCCAACGTATTTGTGTTCCTGCTGACAAAGAAACAAGGAAGTAAAACAAAACTGTAAGAACAACAACGAAACACCAACGTGCCAAGAAACTACTATAACACAAGGGTGGAGCCCATCATAGAAATTCCCTTCAAGTCCAGGTATAGAACGCTAAAGACGAGTAAACAGAATGTAACTCATTTCTTAGACAAACATTGCTGCCGAACATTTGTAATGCCTGTCTTATGCCTAAAAGTTGTGCGTTGTCATGTAAGATCCACAGATTTTGCCCCGAAAATACAATGCCCTACAGAGAAGTTGAGTACAGATTTGTCTAGAGTTCTGTGGGGCTCAGTGCTTGACGTCCTTCAGAGTTGGAAGATGATGACGTCACGTTGTGTACCTTTTTGCTGTGGCCTTTCATCTATATCTCATTTCCCCAAGGTCTGAGGGACCAGAGGACTATCGCAAGGAGCAAACGTGAGGGGTGAGTCCAAGGGGAGAAACCTCCGGGCTGAGGGGAAAGGGACATTTCTTGATGACAAACTCAGAGGATCTTACCCTAAGTGTAAATCGGACTTAAACATACTAGACAAGGCCTTTCTGCGCAGACTGTCTCCAATCCAAACACTCAGAGGTTATGATTTCCTGTCTGCTGGGGTCGATTTCCAAGACCTTTAGATCCTTGATGCTGAGCTCTTTGTCGCCAAGCTGTGGTCTCTTTGTGGGATCTGCCATTGCTTTTCCCAATGACACATACTTTCGACAGAACAGTTGACTGAAATGCTGATGGAACCACTAGCTGATGTAAGAACATCTTCTCTGGATTATCACTTTGATCCTCAAGACGTCAACGTTGAACAAAACAACAACAAAGCGACAAAGCTCTTGAACTAAACAAGACTTGCGACTTTCATTTACTAACAGACCTGTAACCATTAACACTACAGATAGAGAAACACGGAAGGTTTGGGCCGCCATGCCATCATATCTTGAAACATTATTGCGCATCATATTGAAGAGAAGAAGAAGACAAAGAAAGACAAGTATGAACAAAAGGAAGAAGAAAAAGGAGAAAGAGATGAAGAAAAAAAGGAAGAAAACAAGAATTCTTCCGTGTTCTCTATGACCAGTTGGTAACTGTTCCAGAATAAGCAGATCTTCAGTGACTGTTGTCTCTAACAGGCGACTACCCGGTACTGTGTGCCACAGTTCGCCACAAATTGGTAAGAGATCAAGAGTTAATCTCACCTTTATCAGAGCTGTAGTGACACAATGACGTCCTAATATCTTGTTCTGCAGTCTGATGTCTGTCCCGTGCACTTAAAAAGAAAACGCGACTGTTAAAATTTCGAAACGTCTTTTCCAATTTTTAGATCTGGCAGATGTTGTTTTATCCATTGACTATTACGAAAATTTGGACACGGTTTAAAAATTCGATTTTCCACAATGGCAAGAACCAACGCGTTTGATGCAGAGGAACCACCATAATGACGACACCGAGTCTAATTTCGTTCCCATAGTACAATTTTCCTATCACACACAATGAGCATGGAGCATGATTGTGTTAGCAGTAGGAGGGGAGAAAACGTGAAGCTGCTAGGCAACAAACAGTCTTGTAGTGTCGACATTGATGCCAACATAGCACATTTTTGCACACACCAGGTCTGAGTCAGATACACTCAAGTACACTTGTACAAGATCTGGAAAGTCAGTCCAGAGTGTTTCCTATCAGAGAAATGTCCAACATTGAACAACAAGATGACAGTGAGAGGAATGAAAGTGGTTTGTAAGATAAGCAGAATTATCTAAAACAATTCTGATGTTACTGTTCTTGTTATTGTTACTGTTGTCGCGTTTGTTATTGTTGTGGTTAAATCTGATGTTTTTGATGAAGAAAAGGATGGAAAAGCAGCCTAAAGTGTGCATGACAGAACCATCCCTGGCCATCGGTACGACATATGAGTCACTGGAAGCCATTTGACGCCCTCGTGTTTGGCTAGTGACAGTTTCACAATGCCACAAAAACATGCTGTCACTGACAATAATAATGGCGAACTGGCTCTAAACACCTGAGTGAGGTCACGTGTGCCAACATGGAGGAGGCAACTAGTATGAAGAACACTGTATCTAAATATCAAAGGGTTAACACTAAATATCAATGTGAAAGAAAAACTAACCTGCCAAATGTTCATTTCACAGACGACAGTTAGACCACGGAGAGCTGGACAGGGACCGCTCAAATCCCCAGGTGAGCAACAGAGGTCACTTTCAAACCTGAGCAATCGCGGGCATGTGCTTATTGTGACCGTACCTTTACTTAGCACGATCTTCAATCTCCAGCGCACACATTCTGTCAGGCCTCGTCACCGGCGAGCATCACATAAAATACAAAGTACAATGACAGAAACCGCAAAGGCAAAGACAGAAATTCCTCCAAGAATGTCACTCTGTCAAAATACGCACGACCTACTTTCGACTCCTAACTCCATTCAGAAGTCAGTGACGAATGACTCCATGGCTTACAGAATGTCGTTAACACAGTTACAACGCACGGCAATAAATCCTTTAGGTAAAGATACTTTGAGATTAAAGGTAAGTATTTCACCAGCGCCTGATGTTTTGAAGAGAGAGAGAAAAAAAAAATGTTGACTGTCTTAAGTCACATTACCTGAGGAAACAAGGCCATTTTTTAACACAGAATGTAAAGGAATGTGGGATTTTCGGCCGCTAAAAACGACAATCGCTTCAAACATCCGACAGGGTAGGTAAGGTAAAACATTGGTGATTCTTACTTCATCACATGACCTGTCATGTTTCAGGAGAGAAGGACTGTCACAATCACACGCAGTTCCACGTCACATGTCATTCTTACAGTACATTGTTCTCTCTGTCACATACATTTATGTCACCACCAGGCAAAGATATTTCAACCGAATTATAACCAGTAAGAAATGATGAGATGTCTGCTGGCAGCTCGTAACTTCCAAGTGACGAGAATAAGTGAGACAAAATTAATGAATTGCTCTGTGTGTCATATGGTGACAATTTTGTTGGTTTGGTTATTGGCAGATGTATTAAAAGGTATTACATCTTTACCCACCAGGAAAATCTTCCCTCAAAAAAGAAAAAAAAAGTCATTTTTCAATTTTATTTTAAGACTTTGCCTTTATGTATTGTGCACTAGTAATAATTATTATGCCACCCAACTTTGACTGATATTCCTGACAATAAAGTTCAAGTATTCATTTAAAAAAAAAAAAAAAACAGTGCCGTAAGTGGGAACATTGACGATAATATATAACAGCTAGAACGATAAAATTCCTTATTCTGCACGGCCGAAACTGTAGCAGAAAGTGACCAAATAACAACTATGGGTCCTAGTTAACTGTGGAGGAGTGGGGGGGGGGGGACTGGAGGGTATGTGACAGAATGAGGATTGTCAAATAACCTCTGTTTCTTTGCTTGTCACCTACCCCATGCTGTGGTGACAGATAGATAAAAAAAAAAAAAACTACCATTTCAATCTATGATCAGCTTGGCGTGAAGCCGATGTTAGCCCAAGCTCGTGGCCTTTAGGTCAGATAGCAACAAGTTAGGATCATGTGAAATTATCTAACTGCTTCTCTGAGCCACTGAAATAAAATTGTTGTCGTTTGTTTCGCTTCTCGGGGTCATTCTTTGAGAGGGACAATTTGTGTATTCTCTCGTAACGAAAATGTTATTAGCTGTCCAAATGAAATGATCTTGTTACAGAGCCAGTCCTGAATCTTTTTACAGACATTATCATCGTTGCTTGACGTTACCAGAACGTTACAGTGGTGATGTCTTTCAACTAGGACGTCAAATATAGATGGTTGTAATGTCTGTGGGCCGCTCTTTATGTGGAAATAACTAGCACAGCTGCACTGGCCTGGGTGGGACCTATCTTCCTCATTGCACCGTTGTTTGTTTGTGTGTGTTATGTATGTATGTGCGTGTGCCTGTGTGCTGATCACTCTGTGTGTGTATGTGTATATGTGTATGTGCTTATCAGAATCTGAACGACGCAATTTCTGGGGACAAACCCCATACATTCACTACACAACTGCAGCTGACTGGCTGACTTGCTGACCTACAGAGAGGAGTGGCGTGCAGGCCTGTGTGGGAAAGACTGTAGTACCAGGAAGTAAATCGGACATTTCACTGTGCTGCGACCACCACTTCACATCAAACAAGACCAAAGGCTGGCGACTGGGCCACAAAAATGTTAAACGAATGTTAGATGTGGATTACAGGAAAGCACATGCACGCTATACATACTGGAGAACAGGAGCTTAAAGGGAACATTAAATACTGACTTAAACAGGCGTGGGAGGGGCAACGGTTGTATAAAATAACCATGGCTGTTTGATTTCATTTTTCTCCTTCCCCCTAAAACCTGTCTGTCCACGCCAGAATCCATTTTCAAAATTGTCCAAAGTGTCAATAATATAAAGTAAGATGACACAAGACAGTACTTTACTAGGACTACAGTTTTCTAGATGATATCGCTGTCCCATCGCTGTCTTTCATCTTGTCGTTGTGTAGATAAAGCATCTCTCTTGTATCACCTTCTTTTAACTCTTGACGTTTTCGCTTCTTGCTGGTGGCTAGGATTTCTAATTTCAGTGGGTAAGACATAACTGCCAAAGTTAGCCTATTGTTAACTTTCCCGAGTTAAATTTTTTAACACGAATTTTAGCAAGAAATGATCAAGTTTTGATGCTAACTGACAGGTAGTGACTTAATGAAGTGATCATCACGGAGCAGTGAGAAGGAGGGAAAAGAAGGTAGGCGGGGAATGGAGGTAATTAACATCTCAATTATGACCGATTGGTCATCTTACCTGTGTGTGAGGTCACCTGTGTGTGAGGTCACCTGTGGGAGAGGTCACCTGTGTGTGAGGTCACCTGTGGAAGAGATCACCTGCTGGAAAGGGTGACAGTCTGACGATTGACGCATCTGTCTTACATGTTTCATCCTCTTTAAAAGCAGATATCTCGCAGGCAGAAACTATGACAGGCTACAACTTTGTCTTTGGCTATACATGATAGTGAATCCTGTTATTATATAAGTTGAAGTCGATCGGGCTAAAGTAATAATCAAATCTCAGTTGTGAGTTACATGTAAATCTATGAATCTCTGAAAACAAAGTCGTTTGTCTATCCTTGCCTTTGTATCTCACACCTTAGCCTTCACAGTCAGGCCATTTCAGATCTGCTTTATGCTGAGAAACACTGCTTTTCCAACTAACTCTCACATCTCAGCACTTCAGTTGATGAACCATAGTGAACTTTGCAGTTTTCAGCCATCCGCTGACACAAGACTGTATGTATCACATTCAGGTAGGTCAATATCCTTACCTGTTACACTGACCTCGTCAGATGTGTCTTATCTCCCCTGTTCTAGAGGTGGCCTAACTAGGCATTGAATCCGTTTGTGAAGATGTCAGAGTTTCCTAGCAACCTAAGTGTTAAACCTCTCACAACTCCGTTTACTTGCACTATTAAGAGACTACTGAGCACTGAAAAAGAGATGAATGCTATATTTTCCAATCATTTGTTAGCCATTTAGAAAACTACAGCTGTTATCTTGAACCGATTAAGTCAGTGACATTCTCTGAAATTTGGTCGCCGCCATCTTGTGTGTGACGGCACTAGGATAGACTGACAAGTTTTACTTGCATATGAAACAGATTATAGAGAAATGATAAAGAGAAATGGAGAATATTTCACCCCAACACTTGCAATGCATTTCATCCAGGGACTGTACAGGCCTACGTCTGTATTGGTCTAGAGGGGTCCCTGTAACTGGAGTAATCAATCAGGTATTGTGCGAGTTCTTTACTCCACACAAACACAAAACTGAAGTGAATCCTATCTTATATCCCGTTAAAATGTTGCAGTCAGAAAAGAGAAAATAGATCGATCGAACTCCTTGGCAACATTTTTGGTTTTTGGGCACTTGAAATGTACTTGATATAGATGGGGATATCAGAAAATGGTTCCGATATCAACTACTTTAGTCTGTGAATGGGATCGTAATTCTGTCAAACCTGAATTGCCTACCGATGTCGAAAACTACTTTGCTGTCAGTTGTAAGGCTCTTGTGAAGGATGAACATACCCGTTGTTGCTGCAGCTCCATTAACCCTTCAGAACTCAAGGAGAAAAAAAAAACACTGTCTCAGTAGGGTATAATTATCTCATCTTCATCAGCGCCACATTAGGACCTTTCATTAAAGTTAGGGGAGGAGGTGAAGTTCTGGGCTGTTTGTGTGAAATATGTTTGCGGTATTCATACAGAAATCATTCCAAATGCAGTCCCATTCCTTCTAGGATTTTGATCACATCTGCATTTGGAAAGCCATAGGAACAACTCCTTGGCAAACTAAAGATTTGGCTTTTGTGATGTCACATTTGTCAGACCCCCAGTATGACTGTGTACTATGGTACACCATACTTCTGTGAGGGGAGGTCACAATGGTCGACAGGTTAAGTGTCTGCTCCTCGATGACAGGTAGTTTGAAAAGTGTTACAGGCTCGAATCTTACATAGAGATGGCACAGATGAGAACCTGCCTGCATGCCGACAGTCAACTGGTTTCTCAGGAGGCCTGACGTCTAGCCTTCAAGGATCAGAGTGAATATATCTCGGAGGTCTGTTGTGTTTGCTACGCAGGTAAACATCATATGAAGAGGAGCGCAGATGTCATAGATCTACAAACATTTAATTTCTTTTCACCAAACTGACACGCACATTACGGTGAGATAACCCAACGTAGCTTGTTGGTTGTGCTGGGGTTTAACGACACATCAGCACGATCTCGGCTATATTGTGTCAAACACGGCAAGATACGTTTACACGTCAAGAAGAAGAGAGGAAAGAAAGGGGGACAGAAGACAGGAGCCAGGGGGGAGAGAAAGACAGAGAGAGAGAGAGAGAAGAGATGTCTTCCCTGGACTATCGAGGACGGTACTCCATGGAGACACCACACCGATGGCGGGCTTACACCGCCTGCGGGTGGGAGCACAGAGCCTACTTATGAACCCCGGCCCCCCGCGGGGGCTAATTCAACGTTCTAACCACTGACAGTACGTAAAACTTCTGTTCATTATAAAACTGTCGTGCTTGAGTACGACGTAACTTGTAAAGTACAGGATTGTTACACTTAGTGTTACGAGTAAGAACAAAGGTGAATGGAGTTGGACAAGCCTTCACAGCTACATAGATTAAAATTTACAAAGTACACAATGAAAGCCAGGTATAGACAGTATAGGAAATTTCAAACAGGAAATTATAAAATTATGTCGAGCGCCAAAAACAGGTTGCCAGTGCTGGTAGTAACTTCGTGGTTAAGCCAGCATTTTAGCAATGCTCCCAAAATCACTGAGATGGTCAGTACTAGAAACATCGGCAGGTGTGAATACAATTACGTTGCGCTTTTTACTGAGTCAAATTAAACACGCGCGCGCACACACACACACACACACACACACACACACACACACACACACACACACACACAACTTGTGAAACACACACCACACGAGCACATACACACATATAGGTAGACATAAATACATAGTCATTTCTAAAGGAGCAGCTGAGAAAAAACAAATAAACATCTGTCACATTATCTTATAGCAGGTTAGCTCTTCACCCTAACGGTATTGTCACCATATAATGGAATAAAAGGCTAAATAACTTTCTTCACTGTCTAGAAAATACAAAACGATCCCTGTGACTTTCTTTCCTTCTTCAGCATTTTCTTCTCCTTCTCCCTCGCTCTCTCTTTTTATTTGTTTGTTTGTTTGTTGGTTTGTTACAATTTAAAGAAAGAAGTGACACTTTGACATACAAAACCACTGGTATGTTAGCACATGTACTTTGAGACAGTTAAGTCTGCATGAAGAGCCAAGAAATTCAACTGCCGACATCTTGAGTGTGAGAGGGCCTGACTGAACCGACGGTGGTAGATCATTGAAGATATCTAGTGCAGCACCAGGAGCAGTGAGCCCCAGGTCTCGAAGTCACTGATTCGTTCAAACATTTCCATGGGCAGGTAACACTGCCAGCCAGGCAAAGATGGACAATGCACACACTGATTAAGTTAAGCCTGAGTCTATTGATCATATCCATTCATTTATATATACATGTTATTCTTCAAGTTACGAATACGGCTCTGCATTGTCTGTTTATCAGTATGTATAACTGTAAGATTGTCTTCTATCTGTCCATCCGCTCGAAAGTTCTGTCCATCCATCCATCCATCCATCCATCCATCCATCCATTCTTCCATCCATCCATCCATCCGTCCATCCATCTATCTATCTATCTATCTATCTATCTATCTATCTATCTATCTATCTATCTATCTATCTATCTATCTA
>JBCAUA010061304.1:0-11303 GCA_038406235.1 Peronia verruculata
TCTTTCTTTCTTTCTTTCTTTCTTTCTTTCTTTCTTTCTTTCTTTCTTTCTTTCTTCCTTTCTTTCTTTCTTTCTTCTTTCTTCTTTCTTCTTTCTTTCTTTCTTTCTTTGTAATGTCAAGGCATATGATAGCGATTAAACAATCGTTTTCCTCATTCGATAACTACTCTAGCTGGCAAAGACCCGATTTGTTGGAATATCGACTTCGCTTCCATTTCACATTTTCAGCAAATTGGAACAGTGCACCAAAAACGTCGCTTTGCTCAGCAAAATGAAATCCTGCCATGAAATTGAAAACTAATTTCTGAATCGAAAATTGACAAGATGGGTTCCCCTTATCTTTAAACTAATGGAATATTATATACCGTCCTCTCTCGACCCTCTTCTTAACTTTTCTTTTTTGTTAATTGTTTTCCCCCAATAGTTAACATTAAATTTGCAATAAAATGGTCTTGAACTTGTACTAAAACGTTAAAAAAAAATGTAAACCGCCTAAGAGTACTTCCTGAAGAGATATTGAGAATCTACAAAATAATATTAAAGAAAATTTGTCAAGCCAAATGTAGTTTAGAAAATGAAATTGTGCACCTTTTATTGTGAAAGGCTGGTACCTTGAGAGAAAGAAAAATCTATTTAAGTAAACGTGTCGGTGGATACCTTTGTTGGTAATGTAGATCTATATCTATTTTAATTAAAAAAAAAAAAATCCAATTAGTTAGAAAGGAGGATAATATGCATATATCTATAATATACTGACGGACTTCAAAAACGCTACACTTGAAAATGATTCTACTGCTAAAAACACAACACTTGATATATAGAATTTAATTCATTAGCCTCCTTTTGAGTACCGGTAGCTGGATATTGTTAAATATATATCAACATATATATGTACACATTAGCCATCATTTGGGCAGTAAATAAATAAACAAATATATACATGTGAACATTAATCAAACGGATATTTCATTGGCGTTTTGTTCTAAATGACGACAAGTCATACAATTTATGGCTAAGAAAATAATGGTAATAATATCTGTGATGTGTCTCGTCCACTCATGGGCCATATTAATTGTTACAATGCATGGCAACGTCTCAATGTCATGTGTTAGTGTCTTGTTCCTCCTCCTTGTCCGACTCTGTGCAGTATTGTATCACTCTAAGAATATCTGGCGCACACATTATAATCCCCCAGGCCACTAGAATGCCAATGCCAAAAGCTCCAATGGCCCTGGCGGACGGTCGCTGATCATCGATGGACATCTTAGTTCTTTGGTAAGCCGACGTATCTTTCCAATCGATGAGAAGTTCTGTATAAATGACCTGGATGAGTGCATCGGTCTCCTCCTCTGTCAAGTTGACAGTTTGAAGAATAGAAGCAAGGCAAATGATTGACTGGGGGTCTAGCGTTGATAATGATAGTTCATCGATTATGGGCGTGGCTTCTGTGGTAGGCGTGTCTTGGGCTGTGACTGTATTGGTCGAGATGGGGTTGTCGCTTGTTTCAGTAGACACTCCTTCCTCTGTCGTGGTCAGAGGGTCAGTAGTGGTCAGAGGGTCAGTAGTAGCTTCCGTAGACAAGGAGAAGTCACGAACGATTATAGAACCCCCGCAATCTGCTGTGTTGACGTAGGTCTCCGCATCAAATTTCTGGAAAACGAGAAGAAGAAGGAAAAAGAGTAACAACACTGTGCATTATTTAGCTAGCCCTTTGGATATTTGAGCATTCACTAACCGCATTTCTAACTGCTGAAGATTGAGAACGATCTAGTGAAAGCCATTATACCCAATGTCCCCTGCCAGTTTTGTTAGACAGTCATAGAAGTTATTACAACTGCTAGTGCAAATGAAGACCACGAGTTAAACAACCACATAAAACTATGTCTTTTTTTTTACCCGTGGGAGAAAACTGAAATTGTTTTATTTGTTTAGCGCTTTCCCCTCTCACTGTACAGGCTCTAAATGCTTTACAAGCTGTCATTACTCCGACAGACCCAAAGAAAACATTCATAAACGTTGTCAGCTTCCTGGGGAGCATACAAGGCGGCTGCCTGTTAGGCACTCAAATCCTTATCAATGTAACCATATCGTTCTCAGTCTATAATCGGGGACCCATTCAAACCTGGGTGCAGTCAGGAAATATGTATAATCTGTCTTTCCCAAGGACAAAATGTCGGGACCTGTCAGGATTCAAGCCTGGAACTTCAGATCCCGAGTCTGACGGCCCAACCACTTGGCCACGGACACATTTTCTCTGCTTTTTGCTTGTTGAGCGTATTAATTCAAACCATTGCTTCAGACAACAGTGGCTGTTCGCGTGAGTGGGATAGTTAAGGCTCAGGACTAAACACGTGAACCGTAGCCTTGAAATATTAAACGTTTACTGGCCATCTGTTGTTTTTCAAATCTCAAGTTTAAGTTACTCTGCCCTCCTGGAGCACTGCCGAGTTGTCTCTTACAGCAGCAATCATACAGCCTACTTTAACCCGAACGATACAAACCAGAGAGTCAAAGTTAGTCCGTCATTGAAGCAAAAGCCGATGCCTTGATTGAGGGTTAAAATCAAAGTGAGCAGAAATATTAATCTGATAAGAAATTCGCCAGTTTTCCTTGTTCTTGTTATCTTATAAAATAAGTACTTTGGAAGAAAAGAAAATCAAAACAGCTCGTTCACGGCTTGTTAAAAAAAAAGAAATGTATGATAAAAGAAACATCATAAATCGAAATGACATTTTTGCTCAAAACAGAATTTTGCAGTAAAAGCATTTTGTCAAAGTATGTTTACATACACGCATTGCGGACGAACCACTTACTTGCAACCGTTCATCTTGTGGGTCTGCATTGCCCAAACCTAAAGGATGACAGCGCAGAGGAGACCCATTGCCGCCGCTCAGAGCATAGGCTGCGAATCGGACATCGCCTGTAGGTGTGGTGATATAATGGACACCTGCGGTCACCGGGAAGTGACAGCCTGACAGTGACGTACCTGGAGCCCACACACACACACACACAAATACACAATTAGTGTTGGTAAAGGTATTATGTTCAGTCTACTGGGCGTCGAATCTGAACGAGAATTAGTTAAAAACGATCAATCATCGCCATTATCATCATCATTTCAAATGTATTGGAATGTTTTGAAAGACCACAAAGGCTGCCAAGTGAATTCCAATACTGTAATCAAATCTCTACAAACATAACGAAAAATAAAAATAATAAAAAATGAATAAATAAGACAAGATGGCTTTCCAAGTGTTTGAGCCTGTTGCCTATTCGTCGGGGACGTTGCCTTCACACCAACCACCAGTCACGAGCAGTGCTAAAGAATAACCTAGTTCTAAGACATCGTCATCGTGATGATTATCAACGCCATAAACAACCTTTCAATTAAGGTCCTTTGAAGCATAGTTTTAAGGCTCTCTACAAACGATCTCCAAATTCTCCTTGCCCCCCCCCCCCTGTCTCTCCAGTGTTCCAGGTCAGTCAGATTTTTAAAAAAATGTAAACTCGATCTCGTGCCTCTAAGAGTTCCTTGGCTTGCCTTTGGGTCATGTTCCCTATGGGTTCCATATTAGACTTCTCCTGACAACGTTGATTTGCCAGATCTCTGAAGGAGAGGCCCAACTATCGCCATGTATCTGAATAGAACTGCTTGAAGCCAATAGTCCGAGCTTCATTTACCAAATGCGTCATCAAGGTTATTATCGTCATTTTTCTCGAGAAAATTTCGTTCTTGTGCAAAGCAAAAGACCACTATCAGGAATCTCCATTGGTTTTATTACTCTGCTTTTCGTAACCGTCTTGATGGTCTGACTGGTCCAAACCTTGATATTGTCAAGTCAGGCCATGAGTAATCTGTCTCTTTTGTGTTTGTCATCAACTGCCTCGTCATGTATAAACTTAGATAATGAATGGCCCAGCCATATTAGCCTTGGGACCTTCACGACAGCCAAAACATGCTCCTGTTTCTCTGCAATCTTGTTGCTTTGCTGTTTGATGTACTCACTGATCTTGTTTTCCAAGTGGCATCTCACACAAGTTGTCAATGATT
The DNA here is from genome assembly GCA_038406235.1 of Peronia verruculata. NCBI lineage: Eukaryota > Metazoa > Mollusca > Gastropoda > Systellommatophora > Onchidiidae > Peronia > Peronia verruculata. The sequence goes on from JBCAUA010061304.1 coordinate 4,052, forward strand.
ATAAAGTCTGGAAAGTTTCAACTCCAGATTGTTGGTTCCATATTTACCAAAGGTTGGACCTCAGGAATCGTTAGACCAATTTGATCGACTAATTCAAATTTATTTCATAATGATTTTGTCTGCCAAACGTAATAACTATGAGAATAGTTTTTTTTTTTTAACCAGTCTAATTTCTTCCTTTGAAAGACACCCCGTTAGTTGAACAAACAGCATAGAAAAACAACAAACAAACAAACAAACAAACAAAAAAAGAAACAAAATCAAACAAACAAAACAACGAACAAATATTTTTTCCATCAAGGTGGCAGCCAGTGTGTTCTACCAGACTTATTTTGTTTCACCATTTCAAAGTGTATGAAGGATAAGTTTTTGTGATAGTAATAACTCGGTGCAAAAAGGACATACAACTCACACAGAGAGTGTTAATTGAGTGGTTATTCAGCAAAGCTGTAATATCGTCTCTGCAAAGCTCTGTCAACGCCTTGCTTAAATTTCTCAGATCTAGTACTATCTTTTCTCTGCTTGCATGACATCTTACTATGAGCATTGTATCTGAAAGTGAATCCATTTAGATATTCTTGAACATTCCACCAGCTTAAGGTTTGGAACCCATTGTATTCGATGATTACATTGTCCTGTACTGAAATGATTTCATGGGTTTAGTTGAACATCTTCACGTTATCTGTACTGGTAGAGTATTACATTTTTGTTCACGAGGGTTCTATGCGAATCATAAATTTGTGTTTTAAATATATGTACAACATTCATTAAAGACGTTTCGTTTTCTAAAGACACTGTGGTTGCGTCCCATAAATGATGATTTCAGTAAAAATATGAAGGATCTCAAGAGATCTTACCTTCCACTGGAAGACAAGTAGTGTGGTGGTGTTGGCTGTCCAAAAGAATGTTCCCTCCCAGATTTCTGGGTAGTACTAGGACTATCGTTTCTGAATTCGAGACATACAAATCATAGTAGGTGTTCCACAAAGTGGCCGGAACCAGGGGAGTAATGCAAGCGCCACTGGCGGTCTGGGTGACCTTGAGTGCGTAGAAGGGGCGATCACTCTCAATGAAGACAAAGGCGGAACTAGGAAGCGTTACGTTGTAGACCAGACCTGATTCTTCCAGTAGTATCTCTTGCCCATTTGCGCCATTTATCTGTGGGAATTTCAAAACACGGATGAAAATGAAACTACACAAGGTAAAATTTAGATAATTTTTGTATTTATCGTTTCAAAAGAATGGTGTTATGAGACTGTAATTTGCCATGTCAGGCTACATTATAAATTTTCCGAAACAGGAGAAAGCGTCAGTGAGTCAAATAGTCAAAACATACAAAGATTATTAGAACTGATTTGAAAATCATAGGCCCCAGACAAGTTTTCATATCCGATGTTTGTTTTGAGTACATGTATCAAATCAGCTGTACACATGTACACTGCATGCAAACAAACTGGGACTTGGTAGGAAAAAGTCTTGGTGAATGAGGTGTTGACAGCCAGACACTTGGATTGATCTTTTCTCATGTTCTGTCACAGCTTGATGTGTTTCAGTTAGCTTGGTAAATGGGAGATCGTTGTGCTCAGTCCTATTACCTCCCTTTACCAGACATAAGAGGGATTGGACAAGCAGTGTAAAGAGGGGGGAAAACCCCAAGAAAACTTTTGCGCCATTTTTTGAAACATACACCATGAAAATTCCCCCCCCCCCCTAACAAAAATATGATGTAAAGTGAATGTTTTCTTCTTATTGTTATAATTTTATCACATTTTTCGGCGATCAGTTTTCCGAATGGTAAGCAGTAAAAGGATTTTTTTTTTCCTCTTCACACTGCTTGCTCAACACATCTTATGTCTGGCAAGGGGAAGTAAAAAGTTTGATCAAAATGATCTCCCCTTTACACGAGTCTTTCTTTTGGAAGGGGCAGATAATCTCCGAATCGATCTCCCATTAGCTTGGAAAATTGGAACAACGAACAGTGTATCAGAACGTCAAAGCAAAAAGATATTGTCACTTACGGTAATAGTGGTGTTGTCGTAGACTGCCAACACTCGGAAAACATCCTCGGCTATGTACGGCTGGAGGGAGGGAAAACTGACGTACTGTGACGTCAGAAAGTACAAAGGTATAGCCAGGTCCATGGTCAGATCAGACGAAGGTGATGCTGTCTGCAAAAAAGGTGGAATTGTGTGAGGGGGATACGATACATAAAGAGAATATTCAGTCGGAAGAGCGCGATTATACAAATAGAGCTAGAATAACCTTTTTGATTAAGGTTTCTACATTGTCAAAAGAGTATTGAAATTACTTTATCTTTTTCTGATGTCTCAAAATGGTTCAACCTTATCTGGCATCTAGTAAATCATTATGTTTGGTTTGTAACATGTTGTTTAATACTATTTTCATATTTAAAAAAGGCAGACCCCTTAAGAGAATACAACCCCCCCCCCCCCCCAAAAAAAAAGCCGGACTCATGTTTTAGGACGTTCTCCCCCCCCCCTTCCCCCAACTCCTTCGCGCCCCCTACTCCCCTCTGAGGTCTTATTGACAAGAAAAAGATGGTAATTAACCCTTTAGAGCCCATCGTGGCATAATATGACACATAGTGTTTACACAGACAATCTTTAAATCTTCACCAGAACATAAAATAACCAATGTTTTACACGAGAAAATGATTACAGATTCTTAGAAACGAATCATTTTTATGCTGTCTCCACAACTGTTTAAACTGCAGATTTGAAAAAAAAAACAACTGCCATATATCATTTTGTTTAAAAATATGTGGAGGGCTCGAGAGGGTTAAGACAGAATTCCCAAGTACCTGTGAGGCTGGGGAGCTGACGTAGACAACCACAGGTAAACTGGCATAGATAAACCCGCCACTCAGGTCGCCCAGGCTTCGCAGGGACAGGGTCTCATAGGCCCTCAGCCAGACACTGCCGAATCGGGGCTGCCTGTAGTGGACATGAGAAAGGAAAAAAGGGAAGGGGACGGGAGATGGGGATATCGGTTGATTAAGGTTTAACATCTGATTCTCTTAAAAATCACACATACAACTCTGTTTATTATTTTGTAATACGACCTAATAATGACGCAATGAAAGTGATAATTAACACAGCTTTTACGTAAAAATAGTTTGGAAAGACTGTCCGAGTGCCAGTATTTCTACAAAGATGTTTAATTCGGGTTTTAAAAAATGACTGTTAAGATTCCAATCAAAATAAAAAATAAACCATTGAATTGTACTTGAATTGGAAAGTAATCTATATCGAAGGATGATGATCACACTCTTTAGCAATCCGGTCCCTTGAGACTAATTTTTAGCATTGGTTACGTTAAAACATCTCAGAACAGGGAAATTCATTTTCATTTTGATAATATGCACCATAATAAAGGCGGCACAGAAAACTCCCGAGTTACCAGTGTTTCAAAATTGGCCTACTGAATAGCTTAACACCAGAACTGATATTTGCACATTTCTGAGGTGTCAAGATTATTAGAACAATATAAAGAGGAAAAAATAATATTTTGATAAAGTAAAGTCATATATGTTTGGGATGCCTCAAGAAGCTTCAAAATCTTACAACTAATCTGTTCTAGGTAGTAATTTTTTTTAAAAGTAATGATAATATTGAATTAGCGTAATGGTCAAGACAAAACACGTTTGGCTTTAATTGCAGTTTAAAACGAGTATCAGGCAGTAGACTTTGAGCAAATTAACCATTTGAAACCTCAACACTTAAACAGATAAAGCAAAACAAAGAGAATGAAATGAAGTAGTATGTGTGCAGCCTTTCATTAGCAGTAGAGGTAACAAGGCTTTCAATGCATCCCACGTTTGAAAAGAAGAAATCTGGACAGGTTTTACATGTCTTCCTCTTCTTAGAATTTATCTTCATCTGGGGTCATTGGACGCCTCCAGCTGCAGAGATCATGGGCCAGGGCATAGGTCTCAGCGAATGTTCTGTCTGTCCACTTTTTTTTTTTCGTTTGGTCCAAATCACTTTCCTTTCTCTTCTGTTCCTTGCAGCATAGTTTTAGCATAATCTGTTATGAGGAACATTGGCGTGTCTCTATCAACTCCAACAAGAATGTCTAAATGCTGAGGGCTCTTAACGTGATTAACTTATAAAGAAGACTTCTGTACTATTTTATGCCAGAAGGCTAAACTTCTGGCTTCCATAGCTTTGGGGGGGGGGGGGGGGGGAGACACCCCCAAACGGCTGAGCCACTGAAAAAAGCAGGTTCTTCTCTTCCCCTTTTTTGTTGGTTTTGAACCCCTAACGTTTTCATCGAAGGGCTGACGTTTAATCCTTGAACCACAAAACTTACACACGTTATCCTCTCTGCTTCTTTTGTCCCTTCCCTCCCCCTTCCCCATTTCTACTCCCCCTTCCCTCCAATCCCTCAAACTTCTATCGTTGCTGACCTGACAGACAGAATATGTGAGGTGACCTCTAACCCTCTCTCCTGGCTGGAGGGCAGTTTGACCTGGACAAAGGTGTCATCTGCCAAGGCTGTGATGGTCACCTGGTTAGGGATGGCAGCAAAATAAAGTTACGAGAGTGAATCTGATGGTTTGGTAATGGCAACAATAATAACCCTTCATATAGTGCCCACCCCACCCTCCCCCCTCCACACACATAGGACTGCTTTAAGATGCTCTATATCAGTTTGTTGGACAATAGAATTTTGATAATCAAAGAGCTGACCAACAAACAGAAACATACTCAGATACATACAAAGCAAAAATTTGATGTATTTGAAGTTTAAACAGATTGGGGGGGGGGGGGGGGTGCGAGTCGTGAAAATCTCTCTATATTTTTTTTTGACTAAAACTATATAAAAAAGGGGGGCGGGCGGTTCCTATTTTTACACACTCTTGTCATATCAGAATAACAACGGATGGGGCCAGAAACATAATTATGCTTAATGTTACAAAACGGCACCAACACACTTTTCCTCTAATTTGGACATACTGAATCCGAATTTGAAGCGTAAAGAAATCCCCAGTTTAAGCGTTCGAAAAATCACATCCAGGACTGCAACGCCTCTTAATGTTTAAAATGGTTCTAAGTGAGTATGGGAAAAAATTATGGTACTGAATGTGATTTTTGATAGTCTTCAAAAGGTACTTATGGAGAGGAGAGGGTTAAAAAATACTGTGTGGTTCCAGGGTTCACAATGGCTATGCAAGAGCGAGAAAGGTAAAAGTTATGGTAAAGGTAAAGTTATGGATGTAAAATTTCTCGGATTTTAGTAGTTATAAAAGAGGCAAGGGTTAATGAATATCATGGCAATTACAATATTTGTGATGGTTTGTGTTTGTTTCTTGCTGTCAAATTTGAACGTCCAAGCTCGCATCCTTAAATGTAAGAGCCGGTACAAAACTGCTTGGCCTTAACTATGAGGTGAAACTTTTTAATTGCAGATTCTTCCGAATCGCATCAGTAGGCCCGCATGTTTACTCTGATAATAAAATTAAATAATGTTATCCTTTCTGGGTAATAAAATTTGATAACGTTATCGTTTCTGGATCTTCCTCAGCCTGACCTACTTGAGGGAGATTGGGTTGATGAAGTAGTGAATGAAAAGGTTGATGACTAGTTGATCAATGCATGGATGCATAGATGGCCCTGCAAATCTAAGAATGGACAATTAAGAATGAGTTGAATTCGTGAATTTTATGTATTAAGAAACTGTCTGTATATACTAATCCTTTCACTCCTTGAAACCTCTGTGGTGCTATCAATTTGTTTTTCGGTACGAAGTATTGCCTTCCGTCGGCTGCTGAACAATCAAAAGCTTGTTTTGATTTACAGTGGTCAACTCTGGGGTTTGAAATAACATATCAAAATTAAGAGGTTTCAGGAGTAAAGGGATCTTTACTTCCAGACCTATTCAGTTCCAACACCAGCCTGACTTACCTGGGTGCCGATCTCAGCAGGTGAAAGAGAGAGGATGAAGTAAGCAGTGAAGGAGGAGCGGACATAAGGCACCAGGGAGGTGGAGGACTGCTCGAGAGATCCACAGACCAACACCACAGTCACTGGCTGGTGTGTGCGTATGGCCAGCGAAGAGATCTCTTTGACTGCAGTATCGTGGCAGTTGATAACCGGTATGGGTTGGGTAGGGCATGGGGGAAGATATGAGATATACGATAAAATTAAGTGTTTGAGAAAATATTGATTATAAGATTTTTGGATTCTGACCACAACGACAACATCATAATTGTAAGAAGAAGAACAACAACAACAGCAACAACAACACACAAATACCAGATGCAGCTACAGCAGTAACAGCTGAACGCAAAAGAATATTAACAACAACAACAACAACAACAAAAACAACAACAACAACAAATATGTAATAGGAACGAGAACAATAACATCAGCAACATAGATAACTGCAATAACGATGAAAGCAACAATAACAATAGAAGAGTACCGTAGTAGTTAATATAATAACAAACATGTTACCAGCAGTAACACAGAGCAGTATAGGAACAACAGCGGTTGTGTCGACAGTTGATATTTTGTTTAAAAACTTTTACTGTAAGAACATCTGAGAACATTTCAAGAGCTCAAACTGCCGGTTCACTCACACAGCACTATAATCACACCTCACAACCTTGCATATGATCACATCCACGCTCATGCTCACGAGCATCACAGCGAACAAACCTACGTTTTAATCCAGCTAACTTCTAAACAGCTACCTTTCTTAATTAACTCTTCACTGACAGAAAAGCTTTAATGTCCACTTTACTGAACTTTACTTTCTCTGTCTCACAATCTACCCATAATTTTGGTTTGCCATTCCATCTGATCTGCACGAGTCACTGTTTCTTGACTTCTTAGATAATTAGGAATGAATTCTAGGTCTAACTTTAGAATTTTCCCGAGCAGATGGAGCCACTCACAACTTTTACATTTGAACATGTTTCGTAAATTGGAAAAATATCGATAATTTGAGACATAGATGGGCCAAAATCTGAGGAAGCAGCAAACATTTTATACATGAGAAATAGAAAACTGTTTTATCAAACTACCAAGACCATCTCAACTAAAAATTTAACACTACTGATGGGAACAAAAACGTGAAGAATATTACATGTATAATGTGTATATATCATGTATTATAGACCTTCCTCTCCCAACATGGTCAAAATCAAAGGTTAAAAAAAAAAAAAAAAAGAAAACTATTGGGGGTTTTACCCTTTTTGCCCTTCAACTTTGCACTCGTCCGGGGT
>JBCAUA010061315.1:0-11302 GCA_038406235.1 Peronia verruculata
AAGGAAAGAGGAAAGGCAGAAGGGGGGGGGGGGGGGTGGGGGGAAGAAAGGTAGAGAGAAAGACAGAAAAAGAAAGACGAAAACAAAAAAGGAAAGAACATAGGACTTGAGAAAGGAGCAAAGGACAAATAGATGATAAGTTTAAGGAAATAGTAAGAAAGAAAGGAAGATTGAAAAATCGAAAGAAAGACAGCAAGAAAGAAAGAAAAAAAACGAAAGAAAGAAAGAACAAAGAAAGAAAGAAAGAAGGAAGGAAATAAAGAATAAAAGAACGAAAGAAAGAACGAAACAAAGAATAAAAGAAAGAAAGAGGGAAAGATAGAAAGAGAGAAAGAAAGAAAGAGGAAGAAAGAATAAGACCGCGGATAAAACGGTCATGCACTAGATGTTAACTGCATAAAAATGATGCAATGAATGCATAAATACAAACATATACATTTATGCAGATTAATTTATGATATACAGTGTCATTATTATAATACATATTATAGGCCAGAAAAAAAAAAGACAAGCCAGAACAATAGGTGTAAATTTGATATGTAAAAGCGGAATTATATTCAGGGCGCTGTGGTGGGCTGTTTAGCACGGCCATTAACCTTACACAGTGTGGGAAATAGGTGAGCAAATTGCTATAATGATATCGGATACCTGTGCATGTGTATAACTCACGTCCGACGCAAATTCGTGTTCGTTAGTAAGAGTACCATTTCTTTCTCTTCCTCACTATGGCTTTCTGTTTTCTTTCTTCCTTTGTTTCTCTCAGTCTTTCTATCTATCTGTCTTTCGTTTAGTGTCTCTGTTTTTTTCTTTCTTTTTTGATTTCTTTCTTCATTTCTCTTTTCATTTCTTTCTTTCTTTCTTTCTTTCTTTCTTTCTTTCTTTCTTTCTTATCATTTCTTTTTTCTTTCATTCTTTCTTTCTTTGTTCTTTTTTTTCTGTCTGTCCTTTTTGCTATGTATCTTTCTTTCTTCCTGTCTGTCTGTCTCTCTGTCTCTATTTCTTACCTTTTCTATTAATCTTTCATTTTCTTTCTTTCTTTCTTTCTTTCTTTCTTTCTTTCTTTCTGCCTTTCCTCTTTCTCTTCCTGTTCCTCATCTTTTTTTCATCCCTGTCATTCTTTCTCTTTCCTTCTCTCCATCTCTCTTAATCACTCATCCTCTCTGTGACATTCTTTGAAGCCATGTACATGTTCTCTTAGTAATCCATTTACGGACACACTCACTTACATATACGCACACACACACACAGACACACACATACACACACACACACACACACACACACACACACTCACATATCAAGCACGTTCGAGAGAAATGTGTATAGGGGAAAGAAAGAAAGAAAGAAAGAAAGAAAGAAAGAGAAAAAGAGAAAGAAAGGAGGGAGGGATCTGCTCATCCACGTATCTGTGACACGGTGCTCTACCACCTATCTTTCGGGCACAGCAACAACAACAACAACAACAACAACAACAACAATAACAACAACAACAACAACAACAACAACAACAACAACAACAACAACAACAACAACAACAACAGGAAAACTGTTACAATACTTCTAGATTCACATGTTCACGGGCATTCATAAACGTCATAAAATAATGTTTGAGCTCTTAGCATACAAAGAGCTAAACGACTCAGTTGATTGGTGATTTGTCCATATGTATTTTTTTGGGTAACATCCTGCTCTTAAACTGTTATATATGGACACAATTAGAAGCTGATATGTCAGGCAGCCTCGTGCACCGGGTTTTACTGACACATATTATTCTAGATGTGTTGCTCTATACTATCAACACATCTATCTGACACAGGTGTCATATAAAGAGCTTCGAAAGCACTAAGAATAGTGTAATATGTAAATGCTTTCATTATAATCGGTTATCATTCTTGATCACATCATTTCGCCCTTTTTTTTCTGTATTCCTGCTTCGAGATTTAAAGCCACTGCGTGTGTGTGTGTGTGTGTGTTACATAACTAATTGGATACATTAATTTTCTTAAGCACGGACAGAGAGAAAGCGGTGCATCAAGAAGCCCAAATAGACTTCAGGTCTAGCTAGGCCAATAGGTCCAAAAAGACGGCACTTTATCATTATTATTATTTACTCAGTCTGAATCAATCAATTTTTTTAGGAAATACAGTGAACCTTTGACATTCAGTTGTGCAACCGACTACGTTCAACGCCTCTGAGAGCTGCTCAATGCCTGGTTAGCGCAATGATGGCACCAGCTCTGCTATAGCTAGAACAATATTGCTTCAAAGTGAAGGCATTCACGTTCTTTTCCTCAGATCATCGTTCCAGACCGCTGTCTACTTGCTTCCAGTTCATTTCATGTCTTTAAAAATAGCAGCTAGAAAACGATAGGTTTCGATGGTACGATCGTCTGTTCTTACTACTCGATGTCTTTAAAGTTCCATCGTAAAGATATCTGTGAAATGCCTACTGTCATGTAAAGGGCTTTTTTTTTCCAATGTGAGTATCTGTGAAATGTAATAAAACATTCATATCGACTTCAGTGTGAATATTTATGGACATTTCAGTGTCGTACAGCAAGAGTTCTCTAATCAATATGAATATCTGTGAAATGCAAAGTGTCATATACGAGACTCTTTCCAGTTCAGTGCGAATATCTGTGAACTCCTTTATGTTATATATCTCTTTCCAGTTCGGTGCCGATATCTGTGAAGTGTCATATACCAGACTCTTTCCAGTTCAGTATGAATATCTATGAAATCTTGAGTGTCATATAACCCACTCTTTCCAGTTCAGTGCGAATAGCGGTGAAATCTTTTAGCGTGATATACCAGATTCGTTCAAGTTCAACGTGAATATCTGTGAAATCATAGGTGTCATTTAACAGATTCCTTCTGGTTCAGTATACATATCTGTGTACTGCAGAGTTTCATACAGTAAAGCTCTTGTACAAGACGATGACATGACAAGTGACTGCTTAAAGAATGTAACACATATAGTTAGTGCTATGATACTTTAGCCACTTCATGTCAATGCCAGGCATTCCAACACCCAAGGTATCATCCCTCGCTAGTAGAATCTTCAGTGATAAGACAATCACCTGTTCGCTAATGGTCTCCCAGTGTTATCTAAAATACATAGAATTTACCGATTTGATCTCAGATAACACATGAGGTGTTGAGCGATAAGATCAGACCTATCGTAAGTTACGTTGGATTCCTGTTACAAAGTCTTTAACACTTAAATTATCCGATGACAATGCTTGATTATCACTTTTCCTGTAAAACATCAATGACATTGACAATGTTTGATTATTAAATATCCTGTCGGACATTAATGGCAGTAGAAATGGAAAAACAACAACAATAAGATGTGCACAGACATAAGATGTGCACAGTTATACATAATGTGCCATTTAGAAGCAAAGTCAGATAGTATAACGAGTACGATGAATACTTTCGTGAAATAGGACGGTTGTAAGGCACTTTTAGAGTTAAAAGTACATTTTGCGTTGAAAAAAATAAAACAAAACAAAACAAACAAACTAACAACAACAACAACAACAACTACAACAACAATAACAACAACAACAACAACAATAAAACACGAAACTCTGATGAATCAAGGCACGGATGAGCCTCGTAGGCGTATATACTTAAAGCGTAAATAAAGCTTGTGAGATCAGATGGTAGTCAGTAGATGTGTTGCTATCTGACAAGAAATAGAGGTCAACGTTTGTGGGGTTATTCTTTTTTTTTGGTGGGGGAGAGGGGGGGGGCAGATTTGATGAGTATCAGTTGGTCAGCTTGACCTGACTTGCAACAAATAGATTTGGCCGTTCGCCTGTGAAATGAATCTCTCCTTAACTTCAAGCTTCACTAAGTAGTAGTTGGAATCGGATAATAAATATAGGAACGCAATTGCGTGTGTTTTCATTTACGTGTGTTTTCTTGCCCAGTTGGACTTTACTGTTATAATAACAAGCTTCACACAAACGGCGTGTGTTGTGTAAATTCATCACTGCACATTATGTTCTACTGTGTTAAGGAAGGAACCACAGATCTCCATTACCTGCTAATTCACTGTGTAAAGAAGACATTGTGTTATAGTCATCACAGGAGCATTGTTAAATTCAAAAGAAGTGTGGTTTGTTACCTGACATAAAACTTTTAAATCTTTCAATAGAAAATTTTGCTCAGAATTAACTAATGACGTGACCAGAACGTAACTTCAACTCACCCACTCACCTATACATTTACACACACACCGTGCGGCTTACATTCAACGCAAAGCATTCTCAAAGATTACAAAAGACACGATGTAAAAAGACACCGCTGGTTAAAAGGGCAATCTCTGACGGCACTAATGAATCTTTCATTCCGGTACACCAGGATCTTTGTCATTGTTTGATAGACTGATAAATGCTTTAATTTACTCTTACTGATCTTTCTGTCCATTCAGAATTATCCTTGTTTTATCATCTGAAGTCTTTCTGTAACATGATCCAACACAGACACCACTAGAGGATTTTTCCAATTTTTCATTAAAGTCTGAAAATGAATCACTGCTGTGTCTTCTCAGACTTTAAATATAAACAGTACAATATTAGAAGCATAATCCTTTGGATTATGGTTTCAACATTAGTAAAACCAGCAATGACGCTGATGACTTTCATTTAGATTTCTCGGTCGTTTATCTTACCCGTGTTGTGCTAACAAAACGCACGATAGCTTTATTGAAGTGGCTTCTGTTTCGAGATCCATGCCTCAGGTCAAAAGGTATCTTGTCTTTAGTCTTAAGAAAAAAGTTGGTCAAGAAACGTTTTTAAGGATGGGGTGAGAGGAAGAACATCACCTGAAAATTTATTTTTGCCTTTGACCGTGAGTGATTTTATTGTGTGCATTTGTAATTGGCATGTTTGTCTGCATCAGAATTATGTCCTTGGAAACTTGGTTGCGTGTCTGGTTGCCATGGAAGTGGTCACCATCTTGGATTTTGCCCTGTTATTCAAACTCTACCTCCTTTGTTACCATCACCAACATGGTTCCAAGCATCGTGCATGCTCTGTCTGAAGTTGTATATCGGGAGGGTGGCATAATGTACAATCCTCTCCTTTTTTTTATTTTTTTTATTTTTGTCGTTTAATTAAGAGCTATAAAAGATTAACGTCATGTTATCGTCATTGTCTGTGGCTTCATTAGCTTTGCTATCAGCCTGACAGGCGTTTCTAAGCCTCTTTAAGCTTTAACAGCCTTATAGCTTAGGATAGCTATTTAGGTTTAATCTGTAAAGAAGATCGTTTAGTTGTCCGCTGTTTCTGGGATTAGTAAAATACCAACAAATTAAACCAATCAACAAAAAGGGCGTGTATGGAATGGGGATGGGGGCGGTTGAGGGAAGGAGGGGGGGGGGGGCAGAACAGGTAAAAATCAGTCTGGTCTGGATTTACACCTATCTTCTCAAAAAAAAAAAAAAATAATAAATAAATAAATCTAGCATGGATTTGTATCTGTAATCTCCTGAGTCTATGAAAATCTCAGGAATTGTTAGTTATCACCATAATTATCTAGTCCACGGGGGCAACCATGATGTAATTTCATTGTTTACAGCTGTTACAATTACAGCAAAGCTTATTATGTGCTGTGACGAAACGTCTTTCTTTCACAATCTAATAATTTCCTCACCTCTTCAACACCTTTCCACAATAATTACACACAACCTACAGCATCATTTCGTATTCCAATAAATACGTCATATTCAAAAGTGGGATCAATAGACTAAAAGACACTTTTCTGAGGTCAGAATAATAGTATGTCCATATACACCAAAAGGACATGCTGTTTCAATATTTTGGCGTACTAAACGCACCTCATGGTCTCACTCCTCGATCATGCTGTTTGTATCGAAAGCATCACAATAAAGCGTGCAATGAGACCTCATAGCGATGTAGGTGTATCAATACAGTGCATCATCTCAGATACTCTTCACTCTCAGCTCCATCCAACTATTAAGTGACGTCACTCCAAGTCTCCAAGATATTAGCACTGTGGAGATGCAAACACAGTTTAGGTGTTCCTCGACATGTAGCCCCGTCTGTCACAGACAAAGCGAAGTATTAAGGGTTAATTTTCATAGTAGAGAAAGGAGTGACGTCACTGTATAATGAGATGGAGCCTAGCCTGAAACGTGCCTGAGTCGGATGCAGTGTATTTGCTCATTAAGTAATGTGTCGTGCGAGAAACGCTCATCCCTTCTTTGTCAGCCAGCAATGTCAGCTTTAAGCCGTATTCCGTTCCCTGTCAGTGTTCTAACATAGTATAACATCGAATAGCTGCAGTTCAGGGCTACCTAGCTCTATATCACGCATTCAATCTCCAAGGAGGACATGCAAATGAAACATGGAAATCATTGACTTAGTTCCGCTCTAATAAACTCATATGCTTTTTCCACTATACTGACCCCGAACAAAAGTGTATTAATTGACTATTGCATTTCAAGCCCTGAAACCAAGCAATGCACTAAAATGTAGTGTTGATGCCAGAGAACGAATTAAATCAATTATAAACAAGGAGCCTGTTTTTAAAATTCAAAATGTGTGATTAAAAACGAGTCGAGCATGTCTCTATTCAGAAAATGTATGAATAGTTTGGGCTATACAAATACATTTATAAGATAAAACTTCTTAGATATTGCATCTTTACAGAACTTCGACTGTACAAATGTCATTTGAGATCTGTCTGATAAAAAAAAAAAAAAAAACGAGCTCGCTATTAGAATTCCCCTCTTCATAGCTGCACACGATGAAGTAACATGTCCTCGTACTTAATAGATTGTCTGTCAGTAACTATAAATGTAATATGGTACCACGACACCGCAGCGATACCACGACAGCGCAAAGTTAGACTTACGGAGAACCTCATGTTTTATGATTTATAGTATTATTTACGTGAAGGTAAAGCGATGACTTTTGCATGGAAAGAATTTTTACAGTCTTTCCTCGAGCTGTATCAAAATAAACAAAACAAATAAAAAGACAACAGCAACAACAACAACAACAACAACAACAACAACATAACAACAACAACATAAGAGGTTTACTTTTTGTCCCAGGAATATAACATAAAGGTCTGGAATATAAAGGAAAACGAGAGGTATTTCGTACAAAACACATAAGGTAATTTTGAACAGAAAGAAAACTAAGGGATAAAGAAACATCGAAATCTAATCCCAACAACCAATTTAATCTTTGCCCCAAAGAGAGAAATAGCAAACAAGAAAGACGGCAGATGGTTGACAAACAACAACAAAACGAAATAAAAGTAAGAACAGCGTCCGTACGACTTCAATCTTTCTAACCGCAAATAGAAAGGCGTTCTTTGAGAATTGGCTTTGTAGGTTGGATGGCAAAGAGCATGAGATTCAGCTAAAAATATGTCTAGCTTATTATTATTTTTCTTTGTTTATTTGTGTCTGAAAAGTCAGGGATCGGGAGCACGAAATATTAGCTTAACCTGCAAATGAAGTTTTACGTAGTGAACTGAAAGCATTGGATTACAACTCATCAGATAGCAAATCTGAATTCTGTAGGCTATATCAAGTTTTCGTCTTTTAAAACCAACAAACTAATTTCTCTCTATCTCTCTCTCCTCCCCCCCCCCCTCTCTCTCTCTCTCATTTTAATTTCTCATCATTTAGGCATATTTTGCCGTCCTGAAAAGCAGTGCAGAACTAAAGAAAAATACATTGTTAATTTCTCACCTTTTTAGGGCGAGAGGGGAAATTAAGAGCTGGACCTAAAATAAGATTGTTATGTTGTAACATAATATATATTTAGATTGTTATGTTGTAATATAATATATATTTCTTTATGAACATATCTCTTTCCCAGGAGTGATATCTCAGTCAAGCTGTCAACAGGATAAGAATATCTGACAAAGAAAAGAAAAATGAACATACAGGGACAGATATTGTTGCAAGAGAAAATACAGTAGGATATTCAAATGGAATGTTTGCGCTAACCTTTTGTAAAATCAGCCAGCAACTGTTGGGATGGAGAGGCGAGGGCTGAAATCACAGAAAAAAAGCCAGGTGAACATCTCGACCGTCGAATATCCAAGTTTACCATGGCAATAAAACTAGTAAATAGATCAAAAGGTGGACTGTATGATTTGAAACGAAAATATATTAGAATGATTAATAATTAAATAAATTGTCCCACTTTTTGCAAAGAGAGGAAAGACCAATAATATTGAAATGTTAAATTTTGTCACTTTGCGAAATTGGGACGAAATAAAAGAACAAGGAAATAAACAAATCATTTATATTTAGAAATAATAAATAAATAATAAATACAAGACTAAGTAAATAAATAAGTAAATAAATAAATAGATAAAAAGATTATTAAATTATAAACAAATGTGATGCAGGATTATTGAAATAGCTGAAAATTACTTTCAAGGGAATTGATAAAAAAAGACTGCATAGCTGTTGAAATAATTGAAAATTCCTCTGTGTCTGAATTTTCTCCGCCTAATCATCTGGTGTCCTGCTAATTTCATCGTTGTTGCTTCATCGCAGATTCTGTTACCTATGTGTTGAAACGGAGTGCAATTCCTTTGTCGATCTTAGTGCTTCAATGTCTGTCATCCACCAGCCCTTGCTCTATCGTGACTCTCTCGCTAATGTAAGGTATAATTTCCATGATTTCCACACTATTTTATACCAGCTCTTTCTCTCTTTCTCTTTCTTTCTGTCTCCTTCTTCCCCCTCCCGCCTTCTCTCAACAATTCACCCACGCCCTCTTTTCTCGGTTTCCATATTATTATATACACAAAAGCAGTTTTTTCATCCCACCAGAAAAGGTAGAGAACAGGCAATAAGGCTCAACAATTCGTCGAGAGTTAATTGGGAGAGAATGTATGTGTGTCTATGCCATTAAGTACACGGCGGTTCGGAGGAAAACCTTTCTCCTCTCGCCCTGCCTGAGTGGACAAGTTGTATTGTATATTGCTAAATAAATACTTCTATCTATCATTTCAGTAGTTTTACTCCTATATCCATGCTAGGATATCCAATCAAGGGGAATGCGGATAGAAACAAAAGTATTAAATATAACACAAAAACTTTAAGCCTTGCTCTTATCCACTTTAGTTTACATTTCAAAAGTTGATCCCCAGGACATGTGGATTTAGTATGGGTGAGTTCTTCAAACCACCACCACCACCACCACCACAAAAACAACAACAGTAACAACAACAACAAAACTGAAAATCAGCTACTGCCGCGGTCTGACATGTTAACAATAACAGCTGAATTAGCCCTGTCAAAACAGGGCTGAAACACTTTGAAATTCCTTGCCTTACCTGCATCCCGCCATGCTTTAGAAATTGTGACCTATGTGATTTCTATGACCACCGATTGCCGTTTAGGCAAATTCGATGTTCAAACACATCTTAATTTGATATCAGGTTTTACACCTTCGCGCCACTGGTACTGTGATGGGCGCTTTGTAGTCGTCTTATAGTGCTGCTCTGAACGTTGATTTAAATAAAAATCCAGCCTAACCCTGGCCGCTACCTCTATGTTCCCTTTTAAGAAACGACGATTTAAACGCTGATGATGTTTTTAGAGACTCACTGAATAAAATAACGACGTACCGAGTTATTTCTCATTTGATGATCCCTTTAATCATTTAAAAGGAACAGCGTTTTGCGTAAACAATGTTGTTCTCTGCCTCATTACAAAGCCGTCTGAGTAGAAGGGAGAGGGTTGGGGGAGGGAACGTGTAGATTATTATTAGAAGAGCGGGGCCTGACTAGTAAAGTGGATAATGTTGTTTTAAAAATCTGTCTTGTGTAAACATGCTGAAGAAGACAGGTGTAACAACAAAAGAAAAAGACAGGCGCGAATATGCACTTTGATCTATATTGTGTTAAGATGAAGTTAGGCAAAGGTAATATAGACTCCGGAGCTTATTAGGTAAGACGGTTTATGTCGTTTCAATGTCATCCAGCAGGTACATTTCAGTTGCTCAGTCAATACCTGGGAACTCCTTAGCTTGTGTTGTGCAGAGTATAATGTGTATTTCGTCTGAGAACATTTCAAGAAGCTGTCTGTGCAAGGATTTCGCAGAGACATCTTCAATAATTTCGACAGGCAAAATATTGCCCGAAAAGCAAACATTATTTTCGAAACCTTGCACATAAGGGATATTGTTTTATGTGCGTGTGTGTGACTGTGTTCCAGAACAACAATGGAGTTTGTTCAGATCGTAAAGTTTTTGGATATGCTCTCTGTGCCTTGAAAAGAGTTATAAAACCATGTTGCTTTGATTCTTAAATGCGCCTCTGCTCAAAACCAACTTAAATCAGGTACTGAGATGGCCTGTAACTATACGTCGTTGAAATCACTGTCTTAGTCTTCTCTTTGCAGTTAAACAAAAAGAAAAAAAAAAAAAAGTAATTGATAACTCTCGTTTCTTTTAAGCAAAGTTTGTTCGAAATGAACAATTGCTTGAATGATTCCTTTGAAGTTACTTCAGAAATGAAAAACAAAATGGTTGATAACATTTGGTCTCCATTCATTACATAATGATTTCAATAGACGCAGAAAACGTGAGATATTTTTCATAGGCATTTAATTACTTTGTCGAAAGTGACTATTAGTCTCAGTATTATCTGTTTTTCATCGGCAAAGATAACCAGAGCCATACAAGACTATCATAGCCTTTGTTAACCCAGGAAGATAATTATACTGACATGAAGTGGCTGAGTTTCGTCAGCTTTGTGAGCCAAAAGCCGCCGGAAAATTAGATCTGATGCATGTTCCGCACTGCACTTCATCGATCGATGAAGACAAAATCGATCTTCTATCTGCCAAACACTACTGTTTGATGGTAGAATACAGTCTCATCAAATGTGTCTTAATTAAAAAATCAAGGAAATATTAAATGATATCTGTAGAAATACATAGTGTGAGATCGGAAACATTTATATCTACTGCATGGAATGTGGCAAGATAAAACTTATCAGAGGAGAAATCCATGAGCGTAAAAACTTGAACATGTTAACGAAACAAGAACTTCAGGCTGAGGATTTTGGCTGAGTTTCCGTGGTTTTTTATCACAATGGATATGATGAAATCTTGGAGGGATGCCTTGTATCAGGCTTGCTGCTGTAAGAAAGGTAATAATCCTGTCTTGTCTGCTTGTTTGTTAGTAATTTGCTGTCTAGGTACACCTGTATGTGGATTCTATCTATCTATCTATCTATCTATCTATCTATCTATCTATCTATCTATCTATCTATCTATCTATCTATCTAT
>JBCAUA010061326.1:0-41884 GCA_038406235.1 Peronia verruculata
AATGTAGCATTATCTGTCCTTCGATGTTATCTGTCAAGATCTTGGCTGCTATGTGCCGGATAAATGAGGGATTACTGTAATTTAGTGTTCAAAATGATTGAAACTTTGAACCAAATATTTTAGTGATGCATTTATGTACCGTGGTGTTATTGTAGAATTGGCATTAGATTATACCTGTGAACAAATGAGTTCAACAGTTCAAAGATAGGCCACGTTACTTTCACGATAGATAAAAGTGAAAGCCTTAATTGATCTTGAAAAGAGATAATGCGTGATTATAGCATTATGAAAAAGCCAGTGTGATTAATGCTACAGATCATTATTGTAATGTAAAAGAGGATTTAAAACTAGAGGGGAACAGTAACATCTAAAATTAAGACTGAAAGATCCAAACAATCTTTTTAAAAGATACTGTCGGATTATAATAATGAAAGCTAGTATGATAAGTACTAAATTTATAGGTCATTGTTTTGATGTAATAAAGGATTTAAAATGCTGAGGGTAACAGTAATACATGTATCTGTAATAAAGGTGAATGTAATAGTCATTACAAGTCGACTGTGTCTGATATATTGGTGCCAGTTCTTTAATTGACCCAAATGCTTCTGTTTTTTTTTTTTCATGCAGCTGATGAAGAGTTCCACTTGATGACGGCCATATTTGAGTTTGTCAAGAACATCCAGGCCCTCAATATTACAGAGAGTGAAATGGCCATGCTGAGCGCACTTATTCTGATCAGTTCTGGTAAAGAAACTCAAACTTGTCTGTGTTTTTTTTTTTTTTCCATTCAAACCTCCTCATGTTTATGTAGTGCTTTTTTCAATGTAGCTTCGATAAATATGATATGTCTTTTGCCTAGAGCAAATGAGTCGAAGTCGTGCTGGGTGATTTCAAGCTAATGCCATTTTTAACTATTTTCTGACCCAGATACCAAATTTTTTAGGTTTTCACAAACAAAACTTTAACCTTTTTAAACCCTTGCGTGAGGGGGGGGGGGGGATTTGGTATTTGAGTTGGTGACTAGTTTAAAGTGTCCGTAACTCGAGGTTGCTCAGCGCAACCTCTGACTCATTTGCCCCAAGCACAAGACATATTAATCAATTATTTGCCTGCAGTGATTGGCATGTTGTATGTGTGTGCCGTCGTTTTTATGTATATGCATATATTTGGTCATTTACTGTATGCCACAATTTCAGAATGCATTGATAACTTTCCAAAATCTTAAGGAGGATCAGAAAATTTAATTGAACTTGTTGAAAGATGTGGGAGCAGTCGCTGGGCTTGCAGGAAGCAGATAGTACAAACAGCCAAAAATATAAAAGCCAAGTCTTAACAATGTAAAATACCAGGTACTGATATCCTGATGTGGCACAGCCGTATGAGACCCACTGAAAGGGACAGAATTCTCAAATATCCTACCCTATCTGATATTGAAAGATAATTTACCTCAACTTCTGAATTTTTTTCCAGGGCATAGTATGTTCATGTCTGTTGAAAACTAGAGTCATACTTACATTTGCCACGATAGCTTTGTGACTTCAGTTTCTGAGTGATCAAAGAAAGTTTAAATGAAATATAGATGTAACAGTGAATGCATTACATTAAGGCCGTAGCCACAGTGCATCTGTGTCTGTGTCTATCTCTCGCACTGCAGCCGCATGTAGTCATGTTGCGGGGCTCGCAAGACGCAAAATAGCGCAGATGGATGTAACAGAAAATGTGAGCTGACATGCTAGCTGGCCACATGGTCAGACCCAATTGCTGTGAAGCCAGCGGCCATGAAATGAGTTTGGTATGTAACATTATGTGGCTGCAAAGCGAGAGTTAGACACCGACACAGATACAATGTGGCTCCGGCCTAACTTGATTCATTGTTTGGATAACTCTTTTATGTTTCATCCACTGAAATCTAGATCGACCAGGCGTGAAGGAGGTGGGAGAAATCCAGCAGCTGCACGACCGAATCCTCACCGCCCTCAAACTAGAGATGGGAGTCAACCACGCCGGAGACGAACACATTTTGAAGCGATTCGTTGAGCAGGCCGGCATCTTGCGCTCCCTCAGCGCACGCCACATTCGGGTCCTGAACGCATTCAAAGAGGAAGCCCCAGACATAGAGTTCCCTGCCCTTCACAAGGAGCTCTTCTCTATAGAAACAGAGGCAGTGGCACCCAACATGTGATAAGGGGAGAGAATCCCTTATCGTCCTTGCTGCTTAATGAAGACTTTTTTTGGCCAGGTGCTCTGTTGGGGAGAGATCAGTTTGTTTCTATATGAACTGTGTAACTTTGACATGAAGCTTATGGTAGGCTGTTGCCATAGATAGCGTTCAGTCAGTGAAGAAGGAAGTGTCTGTAAGATGGAAGATGTTAACAGCCTCAAACATGATTCAAGCAGGCATAACATTATGTTGAAAGCTGAAAATATTCATTTTGTTTTCCAGCTGGATTCACCCTTTTTTTTTTTTTTCGCCTAGCTACAAAAATGCATAATGGCTTCTGTTGGTTGGACCAACACATCCAGAATGGATTGAGTTTCAGCAAATGTTAGATAATAGAAGATATTGTGAATAATACCAGCCTATTATTACGGGCGGTGAATAGGCTGGCGTGGAGGTGCATGGAGATTTATAATGCTGTTGGAAGGAAATGACACTGTTAAGTGAGAGTGATTAATTGTCATATTCGGTCATGTCGAATCACGGCAACGCAGGCCTGTCACAGAGGAACTGGAACTAACAGTCCATTTGTTAGCAGACTTTGTGAACTGTTACCCTAATCATAGATGTGACAGAATGATGTGATCAGGATGGTTTTATTAGTGTTCACTCAGAGAGTATACTTAAGATAATAATGAGCTCATGCAACCTGGGCCAAGCTGTTCTTGTATGAAATCAAGCTGCTGGACATAGAGAATTCATGAGACACATCTTGTAAAGCTGTTTACTAGGGCCAACCATTTACATGAGATATGTATGAAGATCAAGACGTTATTTCCTACAGGATGCAACAAATCCTAAGGACCCTCATTGTATAACCATTTGCCAGAACTGATCATCTTGGTGATATCAATTGTCATAGTTACATGACATCAGGAGACATACCATAGCCTGCTGTCAAAGAATCCAGGACTTGTGAACATTTGGTATTTCTAGCTGAGATTTCAGAACATGTGGTAAGTTCTCTGACCATGTCAGACTACAGCATGTAGCAACATCATCTCTGTGCTCTGGTCAGCATCATACAGTAGGTTGCACTACTGACTCTGCATGGAAAGGATCCAAAGAAATCATCCATTCAAAGAAATGCAGAAGATCAATGCTGAATTTACAGAGCTAAAGGATCCTGCTCAATAAACCAGAGAAAGGCAACTGGTATTTGTAACACCAACAGTGGAAGTGCAAAGGTGGATTATAAAGCACCAACATAAATGTGAGCTTTTTTTGATGTCTTCAGAATTTCTTCCACAGTGAATGTATTCTTAGGGAAAAAATACAGTATTAGGGAAACAGTGAAAAGCCACGGACCTCACCACAGGCTCTGAGAGCAAAGCTTGACAGGAAAAGACCTAAAACAATGCCAGCACTCATTAATATCAGCAAGGTGGACATCTTGAACGTCTTGGACGTACAATAGAATATCACGCAGAGGATCAGCCAAATGACACAACTACAGCTAAACGGTCAAGATGCATCGGAATTAGGACAGACAGTACAACTGACATCAGCATCAGGTGTGATTTCAAAGTCCTGAAATGTTGTATGGTAGGATTTCTAGATGAGCTTCTCAATGAAGTTCCAGTCAGAGGAGAGAAAGACATGTAGAGTCATGAGACTTTATGCACCAGGTATCCAGGTGAACACCTGAGAACAGCTCCAGTTTGAGAAAGCAAAGAAAAATATTGAAAATCTTGTGAGTTTGTACATAGGATTTCCAGCTGAGCCTTCCAGGAAAAAGCTTCATGCAAGGAAAGTGAAGAAAAACAGTGACGCTACTGTTCCAGATGGTGGAGTTTGAAAGATGCATGGTGAAGAAGGCAAGGACAAGTGATGTATCAGCATTATCTTTGACAAAGTGGATATGAAGCTGAAGCGAATATGTTTGCCTGACAAGATCTGGAACAGATCCGCTTGTACGCCCAGCTGCAACATCACAGCTTAAAGAGATATTGTATTGTTTTAAATTTGGTTGTCCTTTTTTTTTTTTTTTTCCATTTTTTTTATTATTATTATTTTTTTTAAAAAAATTGTTGCATGTCTTTTTGGTTTTACCTAGGTCCTTTAACTTTTTGATGTTCACGTGAGTCATGTGTCTTCTCCTCCCATCTGGCATTCATTATGATGTGTGGAAATTTTGCCAGTTAGTGCATCGTCCGAGTTTGTCCAGAAAATCTCTTGTGTGAAAATAACACAAATTTATCTCTTTTGCTGTTGTCACTCTGAAAACTACCTCTAGCCATCCTCATCTGAAGTGTGGCTATTTGCCATAACTTGTTGTTGCTATCATCCAAAAAAAATTATCAGCCCATTTTTCTCCATCGATATTTTAAGTTTCGCAGTTTTGAGTTTGCTATGCGTCATTTTTTTTCCCCCGTCTCCTTATAAGTTCCTGTGTGCATTTGTAATTCTCTTCCCCTCTTTGTGTAACATTTTGGCATTAAACAGACTAAAGATTGGTGCTTTAAGCCATATATACACTGTTTTTTTATTCTGAAATTGTATTGTAAACATTTTGATTTTTTTTTTTTTTTTGTTCCACTTTTGTTTTCCTGATTAATCTTTTTATTTTTTGTTTGTTTGTTGTTGTTTTTTTGTCTGGGTAGTATGTTGATTTTTTTTTTTTTTTTTTAAATTTCAGTCTGGTTAAGTGAAGGTTTTGTGAAGGAACATTTTGTCAGTCACCTCCATTTGAGTCTTTTGTCTTTCTTCCCCCCCCTATTGCCCTCCTTACACCCCCTTACTCTATTACATGCCCCCTCCTTCTTTGTTGGGATAAATGATTCTGCACCGCCATTTCAGTGCAGAATTTTGTTCCCCCCTCCATGAAATCCTGTCATCAGATTGGAGTTTTTTTTCTTTTGCTGCACTGCACTGCAGTTTGTACGTGCATACGTTACGGGGAGAATGTTACAGATGTGTTGTTTTTGTGTTGGGTCAGATCAGCTGTGATATCTTACTTACTTCAGCAAAGTTTTCATTTGTTAGTTTCATATCCATGGATAATGTAATATCCACATTTTTATTTTATTTTTTTTTCACTGCAGGGTTCCACTTTGAGGTATAGAGGGCTGGGTGTGAGATAGATTTCGAGAAAACAGACGGACATTTAGGACAAGAAACAATAGAGGGAAATAAATGAATGATACCAAAGCCTTTTCGTTTTCACTTCGAGGGGAAAAGTGAATACTAGTAATTAATAGGTCTCCTAATTGAGACAAGGATATCGATTTTGGATGTAACGTTTGCCTTGAATTGGATGTGGGGAAAAGTTTAGTATTATATATGGGTAGCAACGCTGCGCCATGTCTTTTTTTTAGTGGAAGGGAATAGCATTTGTATAGGCCTTTGGGATGGTGGATTTCTTTGGTTTCTTTGTTTTTGTTTTTCCATTCATAATACCATATACCAAAAAAAAAAAAAAATATTATATACATCTAGTTCTTTATTCTTTTCTGTTTGTATCCTTAATTTTTCTGTCCCCCCTCCCATATGATTTTGACTTGTAAAAAAAGGAACTATAGTAAATTACAGCACATTTCAATACACACTGAAAATCCATGTAAAATGAAGCTTTTTGTGTGCCATAGATTTATTATTGACATGGTTTTAAGGCAATTGTTCCAGATGTAAAGGAGGTAGTTTACGCATGCATCAAGTTTCGTTATGTCATTTTTTTTTTTCCACTTTTCTTTGATGTACAAAAGTTTATTTTGAAGTTTGTAAGTTGTAAATATCTTTAGGAGAAGATGAGAGTGCATATATGTATGTGTCAGTTTGGAATGAAGGTGCTCTTTTACATTAAGAGTTTACAGCAGAGAAGAGAGGTGGAACCGTTTATTGTTTTACTGTGCAGGAGAGGGGATGGCAAGCCACGGGAGTTGTAGACCTTGTCCAGCACTTCTTTCATGTATGATATTCTTCTTGTTGATTGACCATGTTGTTCAGGCATTGGAGTTTGTATGTTTTTGATATTTTTGGCCAGTTTGGATATTTATCATCCTTCTGCCTAGTGTTTGTGGATGTTTTTTGTTTTGCTTCTTTTTTTTTTTTTTTCCAATTTGTTGTACAAATCATCAGGTCTGCTTCAGAGTTTAGGTCAAAGCAGCAGAGGTTATACAATTTCTGGTTGTAAATCAGTAGACACATTTACCATTACAGTCATGAGCAGTCATAGTATGTTGTTAATTGAAGTATTTTCAAGTTCCCTGTAATACCCTAATACGTCACACAGATTTCAGATACAAAGATTGGCTAGAAGAATAGTGCCGAAATATTTTGCTCAGGTCCTATCAGTCCTGACAGAAATATTTTGCTGAGGTCCTGCCTAGTCGTCAGTTTCACATCATCTTACAGCACACAGATTGCCTGTCTCATTTATTTTAAGGTCCATTTTAACAAAAGAAAGTTTTTTGTTTGACAGAAAAAGCTTGCAGCAATGAGATGTGGAAGCTGCTGATGACTGTCAGGATATATCCTATGTTTTTTCTCAAAAACAGTTCTTTTACATAA
Organism: Peronia verruculata; assembly: GCA_038406235.1. NCBI lineage: Eukaryota > Metazoa > Mollusca > Gastropoda > Systellommatophora > Onchidiidae > Peronia > Peronia verruculata. The sequence goes on from JBCAUA010061326.1 coordinate 6,728, forward strand.
AGCCATAGAGGCCCACATGAAAACTGGTACATGTAAATATACATGTATATCTGTTGTCCCAGTGTGTCAGGCTCTCACAAAGAATGATTATGATTCTTAAGGCAATTCACCAAAGATTGAAGGCTTCTAAGCTGTTTAATATTATCAAGTAATAAATTAAATAGTCTGGAGTGAAAAGCAGTGAAACTATCCCATGCTAAAGTGACTTGGCAGCCATGTCTTCGTGCATCTGAACATTTGCGTTTCCTCTTTAGTTCAGAAAGTTTGTGGTGAGATTAGTAATTGAACTTTTTTGAGTTAGACCGATAGGATATATGGTTATTACTGTCTGAATCCTTTTTGTCCTGTCTTTGTGGATGTGTTCTGTTCTTAACCCTTAGAGGACCAGCCATGTATATTTCCACCGCAGGTCACACTATGCAAAATCCCAAACGTGTATGTTTCCCATGCTAGACCATGCTTTGTTTATTTTGGTTTTGAAACCAAGGAAGCGGAAGTAGAGCTGTTTATATGCAACATTTTTTTTTTTTTCCCCCTGACGACCTAAAATTAAGGAATTTTCCAAACATGGCCAATCCTGAGGGAATAATAGTGCTCCACGTAACCGGTCCTTTAAGGGTTAATTTGAAAGTTGACAGTTCTAACCCCCCCCAAAAAACTGCAGTGATATTTGGTCTGAAAGATCTCATACCCAGCTGAGTGGCACACATCATGATGATAGCTTTTGAAAGTTTATCGCATAGTGTCAAATGTTTTAAAAAGAATAATAAAAAAAAAAAAATTGTTATTGAATCACAGTATATAAACATTTGTTATTAAATTTGGAAGAAAACATATTCTCAAAAAGAAAAGAAAGGAAAAAAAAAGATTTTAGAAGAGTAGAAATGTGCTGTGGTCAATACTGAACGCCTTTTTTTTTTCTTCTTTTTTTTTTCTTAAAGAACAGCTGGATTTTTCCAAAACGTTAGAAAATTGAACCAGACTGCATTTTTTGTACATATGGTCCAAGAGACAGTTTGGATGTGTTAGGTGGTTGGTAACAGATTGTCCTGACAACTTAGCCCTGACACAAGGTTGACAACTTTAGAGTTGGCCAAAAGATTTTGAGAGAGAGCTCTTAATTTGAGGGTGGAGAACAATCGTCTTGCCTCCAGGGGAGACAAGTCAGAAGTTGCTCCTGGCGATCTCGAGTTGTGGGCTTTTTTACCCACTTTCCAACTCAGATACCAATTTTTTTTATTTATATTTTAAAAATGGTTATATTGTGTTTTCTTAAGTGAGAAAAGAAATAAATTTGTTACCTGAGTTGAAAAATAGGCAGAAACAGCCGTAGCTCTAAATCACCCGGCGCAACTTCCAACTCATTTGTCCTGAGTGCAAAACATTTGGATTATTAAAAAAGTCTGAAATGTAGAATTGAGAGCTGAGCAACAGAATTTTAAGAGAAATTTGAAAGGCTGATTTGAAGAAATGTTCTCTACTCGTTTGGCTTTTTTGAGCAAATTTGGAGTTAATGAATAAATGGATAGTGATGTTTTTGTCCTAGCTCTCTACACAGATGTTAAGAAGTCTGTCCCAGGTTAGAGTCTTTGCCTTTTTGATGCACAATAACACCTTTCAGAGATTGGTCGTAAGTGATCCTCTGTGTACTTTGTCAGAATTTTGAGCTTATTGATTTGTTGGGTCAATTGTCTGTTTTGTTTTGTGTTCGTCACTCTGTTACCAGCATTCGCAGCATGATGGCATTTCTTAACAAATAAGTGCATCTGTATCGGGCAAGGAATGATCACCACAGCTGTCTATTTGTTGATGGTACAGCGTTAGGAGGAACGAGGAATTGATGGATGTTTTCAATGTATCTCAACTTCTTACTTTTTATAACCTTTTTGTGCATCAAGAAACAGAGAAAAAAGTCCGCTTCAGTTCATTATACTATTTTCCTTGAACCCTGTAAGATATGTAGCTGGAGAAAAAATGTTGCAACAAGAGATACAGTAACTGTTTTTTCAGCAACTGAAAACAATCAAAGATAAACTTGAACATTCTTTCATTTTTCCTCTTTCTTTTCTTTCTTCCCATCGTCTCATCGTGTGTGCTAGATTTCCACCTCAGGTCAGAGTGCCATATATCAGCTGCTTGTTATGATGTGGTTAATATTTGCAGGATGTTTCAGATTTATGATATTAACATTTTGTGTTATATGTTATAATGTAGTCTAAGATAGATAGTTGCAGTTATGTTTACTCGTCATATAGTTGATTACAAATCACAGAATTAAAGTATAGTAATTTATTTGATTAGAAAAATGTGGTGTTTAACATTTCTAATTAAGAACAGTTCCCTTACTCACAAGCAAGGATTGTATTTTTCTCTGAGGCAAATGTTCAGATGTAATTATACGTGGTGATTCATCCCCAGACCAAATTTTCAAATACTGTGGCTGCAGTTTGGATTTTTCACTTTGCACAAAACCATTTCAGAATCTGTAGATTAGTGCACTTACAAAGGTGCTGACAACATTATAGAAGACTAAGAGACAAATCATTTTGGTAAAAAGTATTATCAGATCCGTGAATGTCATTTACAAAATAAAATGTTAAAATATATCTCTGAAAGGATAGAAAAAATTACCAGTTTATCCAGAAGCACAAAATACAGAATAATGATTTTTGACCAGGACAGAGGTGCCAGAAATGTTGCAAGCGAGCGTAAATTGCAGCATAAGAAAGGAGATATTGCAGGGACGTAAATCTATATGGGAGGAGAAGTGGTTAGGAATGAAGATATCGATAGAGAATGATGTTTTGCATTGTCTCAGAGTTTATATGTACTGTGTATTGGTGCTGACAAGCTTTGTGTGTTCTTGTTGAAAAATGTAACATAAAGGGTTCAGTGAGGCGAACTCTTTGCAGCAGATTAAGAAGTGGCTTTTCTAACTTTTCAGGTATTTTTCCAGGTATGAAAAACTCGTCTTACTTTTTTGTGTGTGTGTGTGTGTGTGTTTGATATACTTGTAGTTGTTGTCCTGTGTATGTATTAAACATAAAATAACAATCCCTGTACGTACTTGTACATTGTCCTTTCAATGCCATAAGTTTTATGATAATAACGATGATTATGATGATAATGATGATTTATCTACTTGACTTGAGCATGTAATTATTGAATTTTAATCTGAAGGTGCCATTACTCTGCAACTGTGAACCGTGCTCACTGCATTATTACCTCCCCTTTTTGGTTTGTTCGGACTGGGATTAATGGCCAGTCAGCTAGATTGTGGATGTATACGTCATGACGTGGATCTTCTGATTTTACCTCATGATACATAAAGATCTACAGTCATTAAGTTACCTTTTAAAGTCGTGGTAGATGTTGGCATCTTCCTGCTGCAGCTATGTGTATTTGCCAGTTGGGCTGATCTCACCATATTCTGACCAGCATTTGAAGAAAACGCCTGGCATTCAGAAATTCTAAGAAAAAGTCAAACAGGTGGAAGACCAACAGCACTGCCAAGGCTTCAAAAGTGAACTGAACGCATATTAACTAAATATTTAAAACTCTGAATCCAATTCCATGTGCTGTTAAAAGAAAGAAAATAATTATAAATAATCCATTCATTTCTTATTTGCACTTACATCTTTGTCATTTAGTCAGAAAATTGGGATTTTTTTGTGACAATGGACAAAGAGAAGAAAGAAGAAAAAAAAAAGACACTATGTACTCACCCCTCATTACACCAGAATGAAATATTATGTAAATGTGTGTATGTATGGATCTTTATTTGGATTTTTTAAAATCTGTATGGTATCTGTTACTAATGTTTGGCTTTTTTTTTTTTTTTTTATTATTACTCAAGGGTCAAATTCTCAGGAAGATTAGGAACACTGGTTTATTTTTAGACAAATCAGTAAAGCCGACTGTATTGCGTAGTTTTGTTATAATTTATATCTTCTTTCATAGAACTAGTAGAAGTAAAAATGGATCTAGTTTGGATTAGAAAAGATTGATTTGTGCTCAGGGGTATCTTATACTATATGTTTCTTTGAAAAAAAAAACAACATTTTTTTGTTTTTTTTTTGTTCTGTTTGATTGTTTCGGAGTTTTTTTTCTTCCTCATTTTATTCATTTATTTTTCTTTTGTTTTGTCTCCACTAGACTTGTTGGTTCTTGCTCAAAAAACAAAACAAAAACATGTTGTGACATCTTCGGTCACAGCTGCATGATGATATTGTACAATGTTGGTTACTTCAAGACCTGTCAGCTTGGGGGTGAAAACAAGCCATATATAACAAACTATATTAAATCCAATAGTGTATTTTAGGCTCACAGTAGTCAACGGATTTAGAAGGAGATGGTAGTCGTAATGCACTCATATGGGATCTATACCCGGCGAAGTCATAGTTAAGTGGCAGCTGAAATTGCAGTAAAAAAAGACGCCGATAGACCTGTATATTTTCCGACAATCTTTGGAATTTCGACAATCTGCCAGGTGGTAATCTCACTTCAAATAAACTTATTTTGACAGATGCTTAACATATAGTCTTCTTATGGTGAGTTAAAAGTAGTTTTTTTTTTTTTTTTACACGTTTAAAAGTGTTTTCAGAAGGGTTTTATAACATAGTTTAAGTTGATAACAATCAAGGGAATACAGTTTCATATAGTCTTAGACAGTGAGAGACCCATGTTTTACAGAATTTTATGCAGTCTTGCCCAGTAAATAAGAGTTGAAATTTCTAATTTGCAGTGATTTTGCATATGATGAATTGGCTTGCTTTCACTCTGAACCTGACCAGTATTCTTGCCTGTTTCAGAATTTCCTCTCTTACTTGATATTGCGAATTTCCAAAGTCAGTATGACATTTGATAAACATGATGATCCTTCCAGCGATAAATCATTACTGTAAACCTCCTGAAAATATTGATTTGGATAAGCTGTTTTTGTTGGTTGTTTCGTCATGTTTACGAAATCTTTAAAGACAGGATGTATTTCTTTTGCTCGGCTTTTGTGGATTTGGGGTGTAATATGAAGCAAAGCATAAGAAAATTAATAGATGTATCCATGATGATGTTTAGAACTTTGGAAAAAGTCTGATACTGATGGTTTTTTGTTCCTCTTTTGTATGCCTGGGCATTGATTTTGAGATTTGTGACCTCCCCAAACACACTTACACGGTATGACACATCTACACGCAAGTGTACCTGAAATTGAAAGAATTGCATATTACAGCTATGTACTAACACCTGTCTTTGTTATAACATGTATAGTTATACATATATATATCTTTATATATATATATAGATAGATACAGAAGACACTGCATTAGTGTATCATATTATTGTATCGACATTCAGAGTGCTTAATTAATTCTTGTATTTGATTACAAGATCATGAAATTTATCCCATTTTATGATAAATCTGATCATATTGTTTTAGTTTTACTAGTGTCATTATCTACCCCTCTTTGTTTTTTTTGTTTTTGTTTTTTATTTCATTTGTTTCATTTTTTTAAATTGATTGGTTATGTCTTGTATATTCTTCGATGGCCATAATAATGAAAAATAATAACACTGATGGTGATGATAATAATGAGTAATAATACTTGCAGAGAGGAGACGAATAATGAAATGATGATGATGAATATTAACAATAATAATTGTATGTGGTTTGAATATGTGTTGACAATGGGTGAGAATATTACATATTAAAAAGAATAAAAAAAAACACAGAAGAAGAACATACGAAGCGAAACTGTTGTGTACATTTATGTAAGTGGTAATTCAGCATCTAAAGAAGTGCTGTGTGGAAATATTTTGTACATAATACATTTACGTATGTATGAACAGTTCATTATTATGTCACAGGTCAGCAACACATATTGATATATTTTTCTCTCTCTTGCTCTCTTTCTTTCTTTTTTTCCCTCCCTGCCCCTTTTTTTTCAACAGTGTGATTTAATCATGAATAGTTTTGTTATAATTGAGTGGTTCCATTTTTTAATCATCAGTTGTCCCCATTATTATTATTGGGTTTGTTTTTTTTATTCTCAGTTCCATAATTTTTTTGTTTTTTTTGTTTTACTGTAAATCTCTAATGTTATGGCAGCACTAGCTAATGTTAAGATTGAATTTTTTTTTAATTTTTAAAAAAATAAAATGAAGACCAAGGGGAGAGAACTACATATGTCCACTTTTTGACCTGAGACAGATGTGAAATTTTGTTGTTAGAGACTCCCCAGTCCTATAGACAACAGTGGCGGTTTCTTCTAATCATTTTAGGTGGGATAAAGAGGTAGTTCGACACCGGTCACATGACCAAAGCTGTGACTAAGGAAATATCACTCACTTGTGGCATTGCTGATGTGACGTGACATGTCTGAAAACTTATCATTTGTCAAGATTTGTCTGCCGTGTAATCATCCACACGTGAGCTAAAATCCCCAGTCATGTGACTTTAAAAATACTTCGTTAAGACTCGGAACTAAACTTGAAAATATTAATCCTTTCACTGCTTAATTCCTTTAGATACAGCTCATTTTGTTTTTATAATCAAAAGGCTTTTCACAGCTGGTTTCAGCTCAATGTTTGTAGAATTCTGGAGGCTTTTGTGTTTTCCATAGACAAAAACTGCTCTTACCAGATAAAACAAGGAGTTAAAAATGATGCCTTCAGATTCTAGTAGTGTTTTATTTGTCCTGGCAGCCGAAAGCTTAAAAACTGCATATGTGCTGTTCTCACCCCTTAGTCTTGAGTACTGATTCCCATGAAATCTGTGCCATGTTTTCAGCCATTCAATCACAATTTGTCCAAAGTATTGTGTTTACCCCGCCACACCGCATTTGTCAGAATAGTTTTCCATTTCATGAACATAGTCAAGGGGGTGGAAATGTAAACAGTTAAGTTGATTTTTTTTTTTTTTTTTAAATTTTCTTTCCCTCATCTTTAGTACTATTATTAAAACTTTTCAAAAAACTGTTTTTATTTTTGCAATAAATTTGCATTTCGACACCTCACTTGCCATCCTAGGTAAGGCTAAGTAATTTAGTCAAAACTTATCCTATTACCACATTATACTATAGGTTAGCAGCCAGGCACACATGTTGCTATAAACGACTAGACTCTCATGTGTGACCACCTGTAAATTTGAGAGAGGAGAAACCAAACTACATAACAGTGCACAGCCATGGTATTTGATCAGTCTTTTTCTTTTTCAAAATCCCATCAAGCTTTTCATCTGATTTGTTAGCTTAAGCTGTTTGGCCAACCTGTATTTCCGAGATATCTCTCCTGTATCCAAAGAATTGAATGGTCTGTGTTTCTGATGCAAAATTGCAATGGGCAAACATGTTGAATGATTGAACCAGATGTGTCAATTGATTAATCTTGTAAACATTTAATTTGTAGAAAGAAAAAAAAAACACTATAATTTGGTGTTGTTTATGGTAGGAAGATTCATTGTTTTTAAATCCTCATCTGTCTAAGAATGAGGTATTTCGAGAAAGATCACATGACCGAGGATTTTCGCTCACACGCTGATTTGTTTACTTGCTCTGCGCATGGCAGACAAATCTTGACCAATGATGAGCTTTCAGACCTGTCACATCATATAAACAAAGCCACATGTGAGCAATGTTGCCTCGGTTATGTGACCGATCTCGAAATACCTCATTGAGCTCTCTGTTATTGAGAGAGATTGGTCACGGATTTGAATCAAAGAAAAAGTAATGGTCCTTTTCTGCAATAAAGTTGGTTTTTTTTTTTTTTTTCAAAATTGAACTTTTTGCTCACATTGTGTTTTCTTCCTTCTTAAAGTAGTATGTGATCCTGATAGAACTCTCTAGAAAAGGATTTACCACAGAAAGATTGGGAGTCGGTTTGTCATGTGTACTAGATCTGTGTTGCAGAAAATTGGAGATTTACAGTAACCTTCTTTTTTTTTTTTTTCTCCTTCAGTGATTGATGATGTGTTAACAGTATACACATCACATTTGATATATGTGGATAGTGTTAGGTTTCATTGTTATATCTGCTTGTTATTGCTATGAAATAATACGATGATAATGATGATGATTATTATTACTATTACTATTATTATTACTTCTATTATTATTATTACAGTTTGAAAAAAAAATACACACACAAACTCAGGGCTGGTTCTCCGTTGTATGGGAGACAATTATATATGTTCCTGCCTTGTTATCTTTCAATCATGTCTGGGTTTATCCCCCCTTTGCATTATCTTCGGACATCACATTGAATCACATTATCTGTCATTCATTGGTTTGCTGTATTTTTTTTTTCTTCTCTGTTTTCATGTTTTCTCTCAATCCATACAGTTCTTTCATGTCATCAAACTTCTTCATATTTGCATTTCAGTTTCCTTCCTCTCGTCCTGAATTTTCTTTCTATTGTTTAGTTTGGTCGTTTTGTTTTGTGTAGTATCAGAGTCATGATTTTTAATTTCATTCTTTTTCTTTCTTTTCTTTTTTTTTTTTAAATATTGGTTCATTACGGAGTGGTTTGTAATTGTTCCACAGTCTTTTCCATGTCTTTTTTGTGGATTTTGTTGATTTGTCAATTTGTTAGATGTTGCTATAATTTTTTTCTTGGATGAAAAAAAAATGTTGTAGTTTATGGCCTCGGCAATTGTTACACTTTCAATTACATCTGATATTATTTTTCTCACCTCACACGTCCTTCTTACACAATAATTGTGCAAGTTTCCAAAGTGCAGATAAAGATAAAACCCCTGGTAAAAGTTACTTCAGAGCAGTGAAGATAAATGTTCTGTAATATTTCTTATGGGAAGTCATGACAAAATAGTACTTAAATAATTGCAAGGGCGCGTTTTAGTTCATTCTTTTTTTGATGGGAGTACTGGTTTGGGAGCTGGATGGCTGTGTAGTTCATATTCAAGAATAGAATTTTTGGGATCCAAGTTTGTGCAGTTCTAGATCTTGATGTGTGGAGGCTCAGATAATGTTCAGATTTCTGATATATGTTAGTCTTCAATAGGATTGATGTTGAAAGAAACATATGTAATTAGGGAAGTTGGCTTTGCTTCAAGTCAAGATGATCCCAATGAGAATTCATGGCTAAAGTACTTTTTTTGAGACAATGAAGAGCTGTTCTATTCCAGTATTGTCAGGCAAACTTAATAACATTGGAGAATAGATGGGGCCTGTTTCAACTTTGCAAAATAATCAAAGAAATTATTCAGTTGTAGAAGACAGAAACTCTGGGGAGAGCTGGACAGCAAAGGGTCTTCAGAGAAGAAGACCCCCTTATGCAAGTGTCTCGACCCTTAACTTCTTACACTCTAAGGGAACTGGCTGCACCCAGGTCATGACTCCCGAGTGCCCCTCAGCTGTCTCCTACTTCAGTGAATTCCAGGTTTGACATTGCAATTGATGGTAAATGCGATGCTGATAAAGAATGAAACTTGGTCACTACAATTGAACCACGGCCTCTCAATTGAAGACAAAGCATCTTAGCCACTCGACCACAGGCATTCCCAAGACCCTAGGGGAAATTACCTATCCTTAATGATCTAGTTTTCAGTGTGGGAGAGGAAGTTTTGGCCTAGTGAAGCATTATAAAATATAGCTGTTGTTTTGGTCTGGGGTTTTTTTGTTTTTTTTTTTGCATTTAAACATTTTTAATTTTTTTTTTGTGGTTTCTCCTGATCTGAAAAGACTAATGTTCTGTTTTTAACCAGAATGGATGAAAAAGGTGACTGTTCAAGAAAAGAATAGCTAGATCCATGATACTTTTTTCTGAATGTTCAGGGAGAGTTGTATTTTTGATATTATATGACTTGTTCATTGCAGCATAGGAATAATGTATATGTATTGACATGGAAATGATTAATACAATGTTCAAAAGTGTGTTGTTTGCACAGAATTGCAACATGTAGATACAGCATGACGTGTTAGTTAATGGTGGACTAGATTATTTTCCTGTGTCATCACTGGATTTGTTTCCCACAAGTGGCAGTACAATATCTTTCTCCCTTTGTCTCGCCGCCAGTCAAAATGAGATATATGTCAATCTTTCACAATATGGGGTTTTTGGTATCATGTGAGAGCTTATTTCATACCTTTTCAGCTGGTGAAGAAAGTTTTGAACTATCTTCATTTTAGCCAGAGATATTGCAGTTTTAAGAGACAAGTAGAGACCTCTAGCAATGACCGAAATTCCGAGAAGATCTAATTTAAATGGACAGCCGAATGTGTAAATCTACATAATTATCTACCTCACAGAAACCCGATTTTAATGAAGAAACATTTATAAATTGAGGGTAAGACTGATATTGCTTTACTCAGAAATGAATGTACTTTTGATTTCTGGAATAAAAAAAAAAAGATTCAATGCCTGACCCTCTCATCATATTCGAAGCCCAATTTCTGGGTTCTAGCCCAGCGACTTGCATCTTATTTCGACTGGCCACAAGACCTTTGTTTTCTTTTTCAAGGATGTGTTCATGGGGGATTTTTAAGAAAGTGGTTATTCAAATGGGAAAGAAAGTAGTAGAAATGACAGGGAAAAAACAAAAAAAAAGATTCTTCATAAAGTGTAGCTGATATTTCAGGAAGGTGGTTCCTTAAAGCAGAGAGGAGATATGGTTGCATTTTTTGTAAGCCTTTCAACCTTCTGATGTGGTGGTTATTTCGGGTGGAGGTACCAGGTGTGTAAAAAACAGAAAAACAAACGAAAAAAGTTCATTATGCATTGTGGTTATTTACTGCATGGAAACAGAGGGGGTGAAAATGGTAATTTGTTATTTTTCGGGTTTGGATATTACCTCACTTTTGAGATACTGGCAATTTGTTAGTTTTAACCTGTCCCGCGTTCATTCTTGCCAATGTGTGAGTTACACTCCTTTTTTTGCTCAACTGATGTGTTTTTTTTTTTTTTATGCAGTCTTTCTGCCTGTCCACCTGTCAATCTGTCTGTCTTTTTTCTCTCATTTTGATCTCATATAATCTTTCATGTGTGTGTACTTGGGGAAGGATGGACGAGGAAGGAGATTGATATACCAATGACCATATTTTATATGTCAGAGAGAGAGAGAGAGAGAGAGAAGAGGTGTGACTGTTACTGATCACCAAGTGGTAGAAATTAGACACAGAAATATTTTTTTCTTTTTTCGTCCTCTAGGAGAAGCTAGTTTTAATTTTTGTCTCTCGTTTGTTTTTCCCTCATTCTTTCTTTCTTCCTTTTTATTTTCCATATGCTTTTTTTTATTTTTGTGTCCCTGTTTTGAAAACTTTGAACTGAGGAAAGTTAACAAACAAAATAACAAAAAAAAAGCTAAAGAATAATGAGACAAATTGAAAAAAGGAAAGTGATTTTATTCAAAATGTCATTTCCAGACCCATTTAGAGAAAACCTGATAGAATCCTCTCCAGCATATTTTTTGCTTCTACTTTGTTTAATGGCCTATGTACAGTGTGAGCTCATCTAGTTTCAATGACCAGCCCAAGATTTCAGTTGTCCCATTGAGTAAACGTGCTTTCTATAATCATCCAGTACAACACAGTGTACTAGAAAGTTCATAGGTCAGTAGTCTCAAACCTCATATTACTCCAGTATTAATTTATTGACATCACTATCCTTTATCCTTGTCCTTCTTCTTCCTCCGCTTCATTTGCTTCATCTATCTCTCTTTCATAGAAATCACAGGCTCGTGTCAGACAGGCAAAAAAAAAAAAAAAATATCGCCTTCCAGTTTTTGTCGGGGTTCAGCGATGCTGAGCCTTTTCCATACACCTCTTTATGTCTTTCTCATTCTCTCCATTCCTCTATTTCTTTTTAAAAACTTTTTTTTTAGTAAGTTTTACAGATTCCAGAGTTGTGACATTTAGCAGCAAAAAAAAAAAAATAATGGCAACAGAAATATATGAGATCATTACCTCATTTTCCTGTTAGTCATAGGGCTCCTTTTTATTTACATGTATGTCAACTCAGGATCTGAAGTTCTGGGTTCGAATCCTGACTCGTCCCGACATTTTGTCCTTGGGAAAGGCAAATTACACACATTTCCTGACTCCACCCAGGTTTGAATGGGTACCCAACTATAGACAGTGACTGATATTGTTAGACTGGAAAGGATTTGAGCGCCTAACAGGCAGCCGCCCTCTGCGCTTCCCAGAAACTGACAACGTTTATGAGTGTCTTCTTTGGGTCTGTTGGAGTAATAATAGATTATAAAGTGCTTAGAGCCTGTACTGTATGGGGATAGGCACTATATAAATACTCTTTATTATTACTATTATTATTATTTATTTATTATTATTATTTTTTTTTTTTGGTTGGATGTTATGCAGCACTTATCTCTATCTAGGTCATTTTAGAAATTATTGTTTTTTAAATGGTCCATTTTTATTTCTTGAGTATCAGTCAGTGTGGATTTCTTTTGTTTGTACGCCTCAGTTTTATGTTGTTACGAAATATCAGTTCCATCATATTACTTCCTATGGGTGTGTATATATGTGGGTGGTTGTAAAATGTAGTAAGTACAAACTGTCATGTTCATTTTCAGTTTTTGTTTTCTCTATAAGTCTGAATTAATATTCCCTTTTATGGAGTGGAATTGTATTATCGTTGTTAAAGAATTTTTTGTTTTTGTTTTTGTTTTGTTGTTGTTTTTGTTTGTTTCTGTTGTTGTCCAGCTTTGGTTGCCGTTTTAGTTGGGAGTTACATTGCTATAGTGTTGTAGAAGATTTACTTCTTAAGTAAGACTCTTTCACCTTACACACATTGTCAGAAGTTTTACAGTATTTTTACACCTGTCTGATCAGATTTTGTTACATAACCTCATTCAGGAATAGGGCAGATCTGTTACTCTTAGGCTGCTGTTTTTGTTTCAGATTGGTAAAGTGTCCCATCTCAGAATGGGGCAAGTCTATTGCTATTGCTAATTATTTTTATGTCAGACTTGTAAAATGTCTACATGCTGAATAGGGCAAGATGTTTGATATTTTTTTCATTTGAGATGTTGGTTAGCAAATTAGTTAGTTGACACATTTGTGTGTGTATGTGTGAGTGCATGAATGTAAATGTATATATGTGTGTGTGTTTTCATTTCATAGAGAAAAAAAAACAAAAAAAAAAAACAAAAAACATGAGCATTTTTGAAATCCTGCATTTTCCCAACACAGAACATTTACAGAATCTGATCAGACAGTGTTGATTTTGTTTATCATCTCTGTCGTCAGGATTTCAACATCTCCCCCTTCCTTCTCCATCCTCATCCCTCGTCTGTTCCCATCTGTCTATCTTTCACTCTCCTCCATTCACCCTCACCTGTACCTCTTTGTTCTGAGAATTGATTGCCTTTTTGCGTTGTTTACACACACAAAGATGTATTATATAATGACGTCATTCATTATCCACTAACAAGTATTTTATACTGTCATTCTTTCAAAGGCTCAGGATTGGTGTACGTTTGTTTGTTTTGTTTGATTGTTTGTTTGTTTGTTATCATGTTATGTTTTGTCTTTTATTATTAGTGAAGTTCAGTGCATTGCATAAAGCTGTAATATTACATTTTTTAAACCATTATAAATATTTTTATTTCCCCTTTCCCCTCAGATATTAACTGGAAAAATGTTTTATGACCTGTAAATTAAAAATCAAGAAAAAAAAAATAATAATAATCAAGCCAATCCCCTAATTGGAAAGTAAAATGATCTATTGATGTTTGAGAAAAAAAAAAAAAATGAAAAATTTTTTCACTTTTTTTTCTTTTTCTTCTTCTTTCTGTATCTAACTTGATGGGTTTCAATATTTGATTAGAATTCTGACGTACCTTTTGAGGTCATAACAATTATTGATCCACTGATGATTTTGATTGATTTATGAAAACTTAATCGGTATCCTTTCATGAAAGTTTTATTATTATTATTATTATTATTACTATTATTTTACTCTTTGCAAAAGTGTATGATATGACCATTAAATAATAAATAGATTCACTGAATTGATTTGTTTGACTCTGTTATTTTGTGTGATTTTCTCATCCATTTAATTTGTCTCACTGTCTCTCTCTCTCTCACTCTTACGCTCTCTCGCTCTCTCTCTCTCTTTGTCTCTTCCTCTTTCTTTGTTTAGCTTCCCCTGAAGTTTCTCGTGTACTTTATCTTGATTCTCCATTTGTTCATTTGTTACTTGTATCTGTCTATCCATCTATTTATAGACCTACCTAGCTTCCCACCTGTCTGTCTGCCTGTTTATCTTTGTACCTACTTACGTACCTAACTTCCTGCCTGTCTGCGTGCTTGTCTATCTTTGTACCTATTTACCCACCTAACTTCCTGCCTGTCTATCTTTGTACCTACTTACCTACCTAACTTCCTACCTGTCTGCTCGCCTGTCTACTTACCTACCCAACCTACCTACTTTCTTACCGTCCTGCCTGCCAGCCTATCCAGCTACCTGCCTCTGTACATCTACCTTTCTACCTGCTAACTACTTACCTGCCTGCCTAACTACTTACCTACCTATTCACATATTCTAATGCTCTTTGGCGTTCTTACCTACCTGCCACCCAGGAACGTACGTGCCTTTTGTATACTTACTTTCCGACCAACCTGTCTATCCACCTAACTACCCACTTACATGTACCTATCTACCTATTTACTTACCTAACTGTCTACCCACTTATCTACCTAACAACCAACTGATGTACCTTTTTAAATTTATGAACCTACCCACCTGCTTATCCTGCCTACCTACCTATCTACCTACTTACCTACTGATCTACCTACCTTCCACCTTTATTTGGCCACATACGAATATTTGCTTGTCTATTAACTGCGCTGATTTTTTCCCCCTTCTCTCTCTCTCTCTCTCTCTCTGTTTCTCTCTCTCTTTCTCTCTCCCCCTTTCTCTGTGTAGTTTGTATGCTCATGGTCCTCTCACCTGTTCTGGATTGGCTGGCTGTTTATTTGTTAGCCTGTCTGGTATCTTTCTTCCTTCCTGTCGGCTTGCCTGTCCACCTAAATACCTATCTACCTACCTATTTACCTACCTGCCTGTCTATATACCTACCTGCCTACCCATCTACCCACCTACCTACCACCCTGCCTACAAACTACAGTACTTACCTACCTACCTACCTGTCGACCTACCTACTTACTTTGAGATAAAGTTTTAATTGATATTTAAAACAAAATCCATGTAATTGTAAACAATTCTTTTTTTTTTTAAGTATCTCGACTTCCAAACAGAACACAGTAGCGTACGAGATTGCCCAGCCAAATATATACAACAGGTATAAAAAACAAATGGTACAAATACTATATCTTAAATGAAGTACCAACACAAGTACAATATCCTATTTACTTGGCTCTCATTCATTTCATGGTCCTATCTATTATTTATAACTTGTTAAAATTATTTCCCCTTACATATCACGAGGGATCTTCATGGTAAGGGAAATAACCGGATTTATATCGTTCTTGATTTCAAATGTCACAGCCAGAATACATGTCCGTTTGTGTACAGTGAGCCGGGTCTTTCACCTGTGATGCCACTCTCTTTTGTTTCATTATGCTTATTGCAAGAAAAACGAGTCGGTTTGATAATTGTTATGCATTTTTCCGATGAAAGCTACAACATTTTCAAATATTCTTCATTCAATAAAAGTAAAATAATTGTAATAAATCTAACTTTTCTTTGGTTGATTTGAGTGTGTGCCTTGAGATGGAATGCGAGGATCGTTGATTGCATATCGTCCCTTACTTGATTGTGTTACTATTTATAAACACTTCCGCCTTTCAGGATTATAATCAAAACAAACTTTCCAAGTTGGAAGTTGTGGATTCCAGTGAGTAATCGGGATGATCAATATCTAAATACGGAAAATTTTCTTCTTTTCCCCCAGTTACTTTCGTTTCAGAGAGGTTTTCAAATCATTAGACTGTTGGGATTGAAAGTAAGATCGCTCGTGCTTCTTTCCAAAGGGATCACCACAATTTAGCCCACCCGTGGTTATACACGATAATTTAGATCGAAACTCGAGATGTAGATTCTCAATCTAGGCCTATTCTAGGTCTTCATGATACTTTATCTCCGCTAATTCGGAATTTTCTTTCCCTGCTATATATAGTCATTTGAAATTTGCAATTTGGAGAGACAGATATCACCGATGTATTTTTGTATTTATTGTTGTAGACCGCCAGTTAGCCCTGTGTTAGATGCAGTGACGTTTGGTATGCCAAAAATCTGGAATAGAGTTGAAATGTAGGTTCCCTACCTCAGCCCGTGACATTTAATTTTTCTAGATTTAAACTGGATCAAGATTTAGATCCTGTCATGAAATTCAATACTTAAGTTCTCAAGAACTTGATTATTACCAATGTCATGACAGATACAAATTGGTCAATCTTGATTAGACCCTAGTTATTATGAAAAGTTATGGCCAGTACAATGCTATCTTTGTTAACTTTATTCGATAGTGTATGGAGAAATGAAGCATACATTTTCACTCATTAAATATAAAATTATTGAAGATTAATGGAAGAAAATGGTGTTGAGACACTACTTATAATACCTTGAGCTGATACCTGAGATGCTGAAGTGATTGACAGCTGGGTAATGAACAGCTGAACTTGCAGCCTGCTAGAAGCACCTCCTGTGGTGCGTAAGACAACATGACTGACAACTCTGTAATCAGTTACATGTATCTGTCACTCAGGCTTCAGTAACCAAGCTGTGAGGAGATTGTTTTACTTTAGCAAGAATATTGTCCTTGCCTGATTCAAAGGATTTTTGCAGTTTACGTCAAACATGCCTGCTGTTAACTGGACATTTTTGTTACATTACAGTCAGCATCAGTCTTGAATTGGTGAATACAAAAATATAAATGTATTGTCTATTTCAGTAACATTACCAAATTACTCTAATTTTTTAATGCCATATATATATTGTCTAATAATGGTGAAATCTCTGTGGATACTGAGGTTCATTTTAAGGCAGTCAGCTAATTTATGACAGTCAGCTTATTCACGAAATATGGTAGTATTTTATATTATGCATTTGTCTTTGCTAGTTTGTTAATATTTAATAATCAAACATCATTCATCTGCCTTTCCTATTTACAGTTTACAGAGATTTTTGTCTTCTCTTTAGTTGTCCAAGTTATTTTTGAAGGTATGAAGTAACTCAAGAACATAAGAACAGAAGACTTATTCTTGAAGACTTTCTGAGTGATATTATCAAGATCAAGATACTCTTATAGAAACACAATCCAGAGAAGAACTACATGGTAACCAGTTCAAGAACATTGTAATAAAGACAGTGTAGTTTGTGGTAACAGTTACGGAGAGCTGTTTATTTGACACTTGTGATAAATATACAGACTGGAGTCAACATGACTACCACCTCAGGAATAGATGAACAGTATGATTACATCTGGAAAGGTGAGAGTGCAAATATTTCATTTATGCATTGTTTTGTTGGTATTATATTGCCACTTGTGTGGTATTGTTGGAGTCATCACTGTCTGAGTAAATTTTGTTATTTTATTGTTCCTTGATGTTGCGAAAATATGTGTAAAATTGGTCCATTTTCTGTGTATATTTGTTCAGAGCAGATGACATGAAGGAGAATAAAAGAAAGAGAAGATGACTGTAGACAACAGAACTAAATTTATTTGAATATTTGATTTTTATTCTCTTAAAATTTGTTAAATTATTAGAACATTGGCTATTTGATGTAACATTGTGTGATCCTTTTTTGAAATGACTCAGTAGAGGAGGACTGAAGATTATAAAGACCAAGATGTGAAATATTGTGATGGCTTAGAATTAGATAGGAAACAGTTGTGTCCATTTTTAAATTTCAAGCACTCTTGTTTTAACACTGTTATTTTTATCTAAATGATCTGAGGATAGATGGAGAGGGTGCTCTAATCAAAATGGAACTACTGCAATATTCACACTTTATTATTCACTTATAAAAATATACTATCCTTATTTATCAAATCCAGTATACCACTGAGGAAGTGAAGGAAGAACTTCAAACAAAAACTCTTAAATTAGTTAATGCATTCAACTGATTTATCAGAGGAGGAAGACATATATATTGTAAAGAATTTTTTCTTTTTTTTTTTTTTTTGAAGATGGGAAAATGTCAAGCCTAGTTAAAGGAAGAATGCACAGGTTATTTTTGAGAGTCTTGTCTGTCTTTTTTTTTTTTTTTCATTTTTGTTTTTGTCCTTTGCAATGTCAGACATTAGTTTTTGAGCAATTATGTGACATAGTTTTTGGTTTTATTATTCAATTTTACACTTTCAGTTGTGTTGGTTGGTGATTCTGGTGTTGGCAAAACAAATTTGCTGTCCAGATTCACAAAGAATGAGTTCAACAGTGAAAGCAAGAGCACTATAGGAGTGGAATTTGCCACCAGGTGAGTCTTGTCTGTAAAATCTAGAATGCTGACAGTTAATGTGCCATATTTCATGTGGTAGGAAAACTCCTCAATTGGAGCGAGATAGGAGACAGTCTTCATAGGAAGAGCGGATTCTTTCATTAGATGGTTCAATCTTTAACTTCCTGACATCTTCTAGAACCCTGGCCACACTGGAGTCATGACTCCCGATGTCTGTCCCACCTTGTTTTTTTTCCTCCAGGGTCTTTCTAGGATTCAAACCTGTGCTGTTTGTTGTTGACTGAGATGTTCTAGCCATTATGCCATACGTACCACTATTTTATGGCCAAATTTATAAGCAAGAGAAAAATAAATGTCTCGTACCCAGGGCAAATGAGTCTGAAGTGCATCTGGGAGATTTCAAGTTACAGCTGTTTTTCATTTTTTTCTGACTGAAATGCCAAAATTTTTTATTTGTATTCCGCAAAATGAAAATTCAGTCTTTTCTATCCTGAAAAGAAAAATTTGGTGTCTGAGCTGGAAAATAGTTAAAAACGACTGTAACTTGCGATGGCCCTGAGCGACTTGCAACTCATTTGCTCTGGGCACAAGACAAATGATGCTTTAGCGAAACTTCTCTCAGATATTTTTCTTGTTTTTTATCAAGAGGAGAACAAATTAATATTTTTTTGTTCTGTTCTTTATGAAAGAGCAAGAACAATAAAGTCATAGTAACTTTTTCCACATGCACAAGAGTTGAATTTATTGTCTGGTGTCAAGGGAAAAGAAACAAACATGCTTGACTTTGATGGAAACAGGTACTGCTTCTGTACCAGGATATTCGCATTCAAAATTCACTCTTTTGACCCTGCGGTCTGTCAAATCCAGTGGTCAGGACAGAGTCTCGACAGAGCATTGCTGGAAGTTGCACAAGAAATATCTAGATATTACTGTTGGTGTTGATGGCCTAATAGTTATGTCACTAGACTTGGAATTAAAAGTTACGGATTCGAGTCATAACTGGTCTCAACATTTTGTCCATAAAAAAGACATTTTTGCAAACATTTGCTGATGTGGTCACGGTTGAAACTGATACGCGACTATGGACAGAGAATGTCACTGTCTGGTTGATGAAGATTTGAGTGCCTAATAGGCAGTCACAATTGTAAAACACTTGGAATACTGTATAAATATCTATTATTATTATTATTATCATTAATATCAATTATTTTCATATATACAGGGTAGCACCCAAAAATGCAGGTTTTCGATCTTAATGTCCTCCCATCCCCCAATGTTTTTGCTCCATGGTGCATATGACAAACCACATAGCCACGGCAACCCCCCGCAAAATACAATTCCACAGTATTTGTCCTCTCTTGCACTGAAAAATGCTCACGATGGTCCAGTCCATCTTGGTATCAGATAAAAGTTACGTCTGCTACATAACTCACCAGAAAAAGAAAAAGAATTAATGATTTGTCTTGAAAATATGAGTCTTTATTTTTGTCCACCTTCCTGTATTTGTGCATTTTCCATTTCTGAGATATAAACTCTCTCCCGTTCTATTGGTCCAGACATGTTACAATCAAGGGGAAAACTATACGAGCCCAGATTTGGGACACGGCAGGTCAGGAGAGATACCGAGCCATTACAGCAGTGTGAGTACATCAGCTGGTTTGTCAAGGGATTATCTGTTTTGTTACTGTTGTTTTAATTGTTTTTCATGTTGTTTTCTCTGTTATTCAGTTAATTTTTTTTCCCCTGTGTTCTCTCTATTGTTTAGTTAACTTTTGTCCATGTGTTATCTGCGATGTTCAGTTAACTTTTGTCTGTGAAATCTCTCTGTTGTTCATTTTTTTTTTTTTGTACCATTTGTTGTTTGTGTTGTTTCCTTAACTGTGACTTGGATCAGTTGTTAGAAGCTCTTTCCTATTGCGCTGTCTAGATCTGCCTCAGTTCTTCCCCATGTGTTCTGTCTGTTGCTAGATATGAATTCTTTCCTGTATATTTGTTTTGTCTGTTGGTCTGTTCATTTTTTCCTATATCTTGTCTCTGCCTCCTGGGTAACTCTCTCCCAAGTATTATGTGCCTTGATAAGTTAATTCTCTCCAATATGCTCAGTTTTTTGTTGCATTAACTCTTTTCCATGTATTCTCCCTGTTGTTAGATTAATTCTCTGCTTTCCCCATTTATTTTTTTTTTCCTCAGGTTATCTCTTTGCTTGTGTGCTACTGATTATTTCATTAGTGTTGAGATCTGTGATGTCTATCAGTTACTGAAAGCTGAATGTCCACATTGTACCTGTTTTTTTATTTTTATTACAGATTCAAACTTGTCATGTCCAAGTCTGAGGTGGAAAAAATGTCTTAACAATATTCTTCTGATCCCCAAAATCTCAAGGGTTTTAGAGATAAATGATTCTCTCAACAAAGTGAACTTAATCAATATGATCCTCAAAATCTCAAGGGTTTAAGGGATACACGATTCTCTCAACAAAGCAAGCTTGCAGTGAAATTACTTTTATAAATGTAAATGCGGAGAGAAAAAGAAGTTATGAGTATAAATTATCTACTTTCCACAGATATTACCGAGGCGCTGTCGGAGCTCTAGTTGTTTACGACATGACCAAACACCAGACTTTTGAAAACTTAAGCAAGTGGCTCCAGGAACTGAAAGATCACGCTGACCGTGCCGCTAGGATCATGATTGTCGGCAACAAATCAGATCTGAGACATTTAAGAGCTGTTACGCAAGAGGAGGGGCGTTTGTTAGCAGGTAACCTTACATTCTTGTTGATGCTTGAGAAATGATTATAATGTCATAATACCAGTTCTATTGTCACTGAGTGCTGAGCAAGTCAGGAGAACTGGTTTGCTGATGAATGAATACATGACATAAGCTCTGCCCTGCCATTTGCTATTCTTCACTTTTTCACTTGATATTAAATTTTTTTGAGGACAGTTTTCCTTATTTAATTATGATTCTTTCTAAGAAAATTTTGATTTTAATTTGATTTTAATTGATTTTTTTTTTTCTCAAAACAGTTCTCCCTTTCATTTGAATTTACTAGTTGTGGAACAATTTTCTTTCCTTTTCAATTGATTTTATATTTCTATTTAATGTGCTTATGTTTATTTTAGATATGTACTTGGGTTACACACTCATTAAGAAATGAAAGGGAGCTGTGATTGTTTCCTTTCCTGTCGAAATTTCTTTGTATTTTGCCACATGACTTTCTCAACTACATTAGAAATACCAAGTACATAGCTGAAAATAAAATGGTGAAATCTTCTGCAACATAATATATGCAACATTTTGACAAGATATTGGACTGGGTTGCCTTGTGCCAAGTGACCGTGATATTCTAAGACTTGTGAACAGTTGGATAGATATTTTGCAGTCAATATACTGAATATACAATAAATTTCGTTAGCTCATTAGGAATAAGAAATATGTTCCATTCTCTTCAACAGAAAAGCATCAGTATTCTTTCATTGAAACGTCAGCACTGGATGCCACCAATGTTGGGGAAGCTTTCAACAACCTGCTAGTTGGTAAGTGTGACAAACTGGGCCTGACCTTTGTGCTGCAGTTCTTTTTCATTACTATACTTTTTTTTTATGATGAGATTATGTTTTTTTTCTCCTTTTTTTTTCAAGGGGGTCATTTTCTCACTGATGTGGCAGACAAATGTTTATGCAAATGTATTGACAAATGTGATGAAAAGTTTCATTTTGATTATTGCCAGAAGTCAGTGCATCTGATCTGTATTATATTTACCATTTGCAAGAAAACACACCCATTCTATAATACTTTAAACAAAAAACGTTTGTTGTTTTTTTTTAATTTTTAAGTCTTTGCCCCTCAGTGTGATTGTGAAAGTTTCTTTTTATTTTGTTGTTCATTTTTTATGTTGTTTTTTTTTTTTTAAATGATGTTTGTTTCTGATATATTCTATGCAGTTTTAGTTCCTTTTATTTATGTAAATCATTGTTACTCTGGCAGTGGGCAGCGGTCACAGCTCCCAAACAGTGAAATGATAGGTACCATGGGCAGGCATCCAACAGTCAAGGAGATGGCTCCTTTGTAGACATAGATGGAGCCTTAGGGGAGATGATGACACATCTTGTCTGACTTGATTATGTTACTATTTATAAACACATTTGCCTTTCAGGATTGTAATCAAAAGAAACTTTCCAAGTTGGAAGTTATGGATTCCACTGAATAATCAGGCTCCATATGTGCCGAACATTTTTCTCTCTTTCCCCACTCTCTTTTGTTTCAGCAAGATGGATTGAACTGCACTAATATGTTAGGACAAAATGCACATTTTATTTTACATCATAGTTTGTTTAATATTTGCCTCATAGTCAGTTGTAACTACAACCTCTGCTTTATTTAATGACTTTAAAAAAAAAAAGAAATAGAAAAAAAAAAATCAGTGGTAAAAATTCAACAGCACATTTTCCGAAGACTTCATCTTGTAGACTGTGCCAACAGGGAGATGGTGAAACTTAGTGTGGCTTTCTTGACACTGAGCTTTCAAGGAGCAGGCATTTTGTCAAAATACTTTAGTACGACTCTTCCTTGTGGAGATATTTGTCCTGCACCCAGGGCAAATGAGCCGGAAGTCGGCGAGTGAGTTCACGTCACGGCTGTTTTTGACCATTTTTCACTATTTTCCAACTATGATACCAAAATATTTCTTTTTTTTCAGATTAAAAAAGGTGAATTGTCATTTTGTAAAAACACAAAAAAATTTAATATCTCTGTTGGAAAGTAGTTAAAAACAACCCAAAACGGGCGTGTATCTTCATTGCCCAGCGCGGCTTCCGACTCAATTTGACCTGGGCGCAAGACATTTTTGTTAACTTCCCTGACCCCATAACAATTGTAGAATCCTTCTTTCTCAATAGAACTCAGTTATTAGATGCATTTCAGTCTGTCATGTGGCACATGGTGGAGAGTTTTCTTTTCCCTGGACACTTGTTCTGTCAGGTTAATTCTGAGCTCTCCCTTCTATTTTCTCTGTTTCCCAGCTTAACCCTTTGCACCCTGAGCTCCTGAACCTATACATACCCCCTCCTCTGGACTCAAGAGCTGAAAATGATTTTAAAAAATAAACACAAGGGAATTAAGTTTCTGCTCTCTTGGATCTGGATAAGAGATATATGTCAGTTTCAGCCGTAAACTCTCATGCCGAATGATAGAGATATTGGTCTCAGCCATCCTACCTCAATTCGTCTTGTCCATGAATGATTTGAAGAAATGGTGATGAGACTGATATAGTGGTCATTCAGTTCAAAGGGTTAATTCTTTGCCGTGTATGCAGTCTAGTATTTCATTAGTGCTAGAATCAGTTATTTTATATCATATCACAACATGTGCCGGCACCTTTTGTTTGCAGACATTTACAGATCACAAGTGGAGGATCCGAACTCAAACACACCATCACACACAGCTGCAGGCGCCAACACCAATGGTCAGAGTGGAAGCAGGGTACAGCTGCCAAGGGAAGACACGTCAAATGCCACAAGACAAGATGCCTGTTCTTGCTAAGAGGTGGACATCTGTGGTTTGCGTCTGTGCCGGCAAGGAAAAAGGGGAGAGAAGGCAGAACCTGTTGCCGCGAGTTCACTCCCCTCATAAAGTATTTGTTTCATGAAGTATCAGTATGTGTTTTGACAGCAGAAATAATTATGTGCTGGTGGACAGTTTGCCCCATATGAATCTGCCTGTTTGATTTGATTTTTACCTCAATTTTGATCTGTCTTTTTTTTTTATTTATACACGCATACATTTGTCACTTATGCCACGAACCTGCTACTTCACCTTTTTGGTGCTTTTGCTTTTAAGAAAAATTTATCAGTATGCTTTTTATTTTTTATTATTTTTTTTCCCGCCTGATTAGGAATTGAAGAAACTGTCATTGTCACGATTGTGATATAGCTTTGACATATCTTTGCACAAGCTTATGGAAGGAGGTAATGGTTATCGTATACTACTCCTACACTTGATAATTCATTTGTGCTTGTCCTTGCATGAAAGAACTTAAAGAGATCACTGTAATTTCTACGATGAAATCATATGGCTTTGACATATTTTGGTACATTATGCATAGAATCATTTAAGACCATCTTAAACTACTTCCTCATCAGATAACCCAGTGGGTAAATTTTCAGTCTTGTATACTTTGGTACGATGACTGATACATGTTGACTTATAATGGCTTTGAGTCCAAACGTATAGGTTCAAATTGGCCGTGAAATGAAGTGGAGGGGAGCTATGTTAACATATAGTTTAACATACTTATGGAAGACGCAGATGGAAGGAAACATTTTCTCAATAGTATAGTTTCCTTATTTCTTTCTTTGTCACCCTCCATGATATCAACTTCATAATCATTATGATATTGAGCAACCTTTGCCAGTTCATCACTTCATAATTAAATTTGTAAATTTGCACTTTGTGAAATTGCATCGGCTTAAATAATTAAATGTATGAGGAAAACTGTTGGTCCACTATTAAAATGTTTGCTATTTATGTATTGAAACACGACACGGCCTAGAAAGACTGTGACTGCAAGTAGAACCTTTGTAAATTGTGTTAGATCTTGAAGACCTAAACAAGACACACTGTTCTGTTCAGATTTATGAACTCTTTAGCTCAATCCAACTTTGTTCATGTATAGGAATGATAATTCGAGAGAGATAATTATTGGTCTTACAACAACTTTTGAGCAAAGCATAGGCACAGATCAGAAGTGGGGAAAAATATATTTGTTCCCAAATATTGTTGAAAGAAATGATATAAGAAATTCTTTTGCGGAATTCATTGTGAACTTTAGTCTTGAAAATTGAAAGTATTGTCACGTGTGTATGTTAGAAGAATGAAATAGCCCTTTTCTAGGCAGTTGTCTTTGAACCAGATATTTAATTTTGCTTGTCCAGACCAAAATGCTTTCCTTGTGTAGCTTGGTCTAGCCCAGCTTCTTTCAGATGACAATACAAAATTATGTGACTCTCCACAGTAATCCATTTTCTACGTGGCCTTTCCCTTCTCACTTTTTTTTGCATATTTTTATAATGGTGTACCATCATACTCATAAACAAATGGCCTATCTGAAAAAAAAATTGAGTGACGATTGCTGCCGTATGGAAAGTTTATTTGGGTTTGGGCCAGATAGATATTCTTACCCAGATTCATCTTGTTATTATAAAGGTGTGTGGGGTGAATACGTTTCACAAGTCAAGAGAGTTGAGGGCACATGCATCAGTAGCCCCTAGCTATTAAAACAAAATCTGTGTTTTGAAAAAATATGTGACGCGACACGATGAAATCAGGCGCTCGTCAAACTGAGCTGACCAGAGAAATTCAACACAGAACGAATTTTTGACACATTTTTTTTTTCTTCATCAAGTCCTTCTATATCAATCTATAAAGGCATTTCAGAGTTCATTTTATTGAAATAGATCCAGTAAAAGCCCCAAAATTGTAATTTTGTGGCATGGCCTTGCAAAGATAAAGAAGGATTTACAAAAGTGATCGGCCATTTTCTTGCTAAATTCAGCTGCAGCAACAGATCACCCCCATCATCTTTAATTTCCAATATTTCAATTTCCACTTAAGATAGAACGACCATGTTTTCACACACAGAAAGGGAAATGAATAATCTTTACAGTGATAACATAACTCCATATGCAAAAAATTTTACGAGAGCCTGATTTCATCGTGTCGCATCTCAAATAGATAAAAGCCTTTGTAGAGGAAGGTAAATGAACATAGATCTCTTTTAAATGTTTATTGTCATGTTTTTATCTTTTTCTTGTCTTTTCTCTTCATTTTACTTCAACAGTTGTTTGTTGTTCTGTCTGTTTAAGCCTGTCAGGTCTAAGGAAGCAGGAATATCCCGGCTTTAAGTGACAGCCTGTATTTTGGTGAGGATATTTGTCAGTTAAAATTTGGAGTTTTTAAATGTGTCTGGGCAGTGGTACTCAGCTTACTCTTTATCAGTTTTTAACTGCTAAGTGTACTTTAACTTGCATAATGTACACATAGGACCTCCGAAATATTTTCGCCCTTATCTGAGAAGACTAAATATTGGGCTTCCTTTCTAAGAAGCCAGGGAATCATTGAATCTCAGAAAAAAATGCAGTTGTCGATTCTCATATCCCTCCATCCCTAAATGGCAGGATCCATGAATTGAACCCGCACCCCATGATAAGATTTGTTCGCACCACAGAGCAGATTCCAAACCACATGACCACAGCAACCCACCACTATAGCAGTTACTATAGAATGCATGAGGAAACAATTGACCTGTATGTGAGCCAGGCCATTTGTTTCTGATCATGATGATATACTTTACACAGAAAGGTTGGGCATTTCTTCTATTCTCTCTTCTTTCCTTTTTAATTATTACTTGCCAAAATTTTATTTTCTCTTGAAATACTGATCTGTGAAACTCATTTGCTTGTTAGTGCGAATGCAAACATTTTTTTTTTTTAATCCCCACTCATTCTGCCCCTTGCTGTCACTGTATAGAATCTTATCTCTCTTTTGCACAGTTTTTTCAGAAATGGTCTGCTTCGATTCTCATGCCATTTGATATAAATCTTTCATTTTGTCGCTGTTTCCTTTTTTTCTTATGCATTGCTGTGATTCGCAAGACACTGGCTAAACTAGCAGTGAAAGATATTTTTATATGAAGCTAAGGTCAAAGGTTGTTTGATATATGTATATAATTTTATATAATACTTTTCACAATAGAAGTCACATTTGCTATAATTCAATTTCGTTTCCCTCTCCCTCATTTTGATTATGAAAAATTCCTGTCTATGTTTTGCACTTTCTTTAGATAAATGTTTTCATTGTGAAAAGGTGTCAACAATTAAAATAATCATTTCAGAAAATTGAAAATTAAAGCTGGAATTTTGTAATTTTTTGTTCAGAATTCTGCAATTGCTGTCCTGATTTTCTTTTCACCTGAAGTTTTGTAAAATTCAAGGGAACTAATTCCTGTAGGTAAAGGAATAATTAGATTTATTAAAGAGACATGACATTTCCAGTCAGAATATCATGGCACAGACATAGATGACGTGAGACAGAAATGTATTGCAAGACCGTAGCCAAGAATTCCAGTTTCATTAGCCTTTACTCAGATTTTATCAGTGGATTATTAAACAGGTGAATGTTCTGGCACTTTGATATATTTGCTTTCATTCTGTCATTCATAGACAATGAATAAGTAGCCAGACTTTTTTGACCTCGTGAATGAGGTGTATGTCAGGGTGAAATGTTCTAAGTCATTTGAGACAAATCACAAACGTAGATAATTCTATATATGTATATATTTATTGCATGCCCATGCAACCACTGTTCTCATTTGTAGATAGATGCGAATGGATCTTTGTAGTTCTGTACAAAACTGTGCTCTTTTTGATAATTCTTCTGAACACTGGATCATTTTGGAATTGCATCCTCAAATCAAACTGGAAAAAAAGTGGAAAATAAGATTGTTATCGTTCTAAAAATCTTTTTACTGTTTTTTTTTTTTTTTTTTAAATATATATTTTAATACATATATATGTATATACACACATATATATGTATAAATCCCACAAACATATGTATGTTTCACAATTCAGAAAAGATTAGAAAGCTGATAGCAGTGGAAGGGCTCAATGGAAAAGTTGGTGCTGTCACAAATTTTACACTTTTGAGAAATTTAAGTTGATTTCTGTGTCTGTCATGTTGGCTTATCCATTTTCCATCATGTACAATAAAAAGTAGAATGATTTTACCTAAATAAATATCGCAATATTAATTCTCTAAGTGTTCATGGCCGGTTTGATTTCCTGTAAATTTCATTCTGGGGTGTTATGGCCGATTTAATTGGCCTTATTGTGATTCATTATTAAGTCAAGGTCAAGATCTGTCAACAAATCAGAAAAAAAAATATCATATTGTACTTCATCCATTCTACTTTCAGAAAATGCACACGTTTAGTGTTTTTAGTGTCGTGGCCTTTACTTTATTTTGGCATGCCTGTATTCTAAGCGTTTTCAAACACAGGTAAAATCTTTAATTTTCCCTGAATCCACAAATTGTTTATTGGCAACCCTTGGAGGATTAATGTCTGGTGTTCTAAAATTTCTTAAATGAACATCACAAATTTTTCCACTGGATCCTTCAGTCCAAAAAAAAAAAAAAATAATGACTATTATTTTGAAAACAGCCAATCTTAAGTGCAAATCCATAAAATGAAACCCAGTGAAGATGTGAAAAATTTGTTTGCATTGGATGTTGGCATTTATAAATAATGAAGAAGGTCATTATGTCAGAGATTTGAACAGTTTATCAGAATTACAAATTTACATTCATGTCATTTGCATTCTAAAACATTTTTTGTCAATTTTTTTCATTAAAAGAACTAACTGTTTGGCCATTTTTTTCATGCTTTATTGCTGTATGTTTATGTTAGCTTTGATCTGCCGGTGTTGGGAACTAGCTTATCATTTTTGTTGTGCTTTTTATCTATTTAGTCAAACTATTATTCCTCATAAAGCCATTCACTTTACACTTGATTTATATTGTCTCACAAGGATTGATTGGATTATAGATAATTTTTGCATCTCTTTTTTCATCTGACTATTTTTTCTTGCATATTTTTCAAATCCTTTTTTTTTCTTTTCTTTTTTTTTTTTTACAATATTTCTTTTGCCTGTTTAATTCTTATGACAAGTGCTTTAAGTTTAATTCATATTTCATAGTGTTTATATTTCATATGTTGACATGTACTATAATTACCGTATGACAGTAGGACAGTAACTTCCTTTTCGCTATGAATATTTATGCGTATTGAACAAATAACTTCATATTTTGCAGAAAATTTTTATTTTGCCAGAAATTCAGTGCAAACATTAGGAAAGATTTTTTTTTTTTTCTTTTTCTTATTTTAAATTTTGTGCTTATCCCATGTAAGTTTGAAACAGTGAATATCTTGTACTACCATAGATCTGTAACAAATTAGAAGTTGTGATTGTAGACGATATTTTGAATAACACCCTTTGTTGTTCTGCTGTATGCCCTCATTCTACATAAATTAATTCAGTCTGTAGTGTTTTTGTTTTTGTCTCTGTTGATGTTTCGAAGGTAATGTTGTGAATGTTTTGTTTTTCATATTATTTGGCATATTTGGGCATCATCGGCATTTAACCAATGGAAAGAAAAATTAAAAAAGGCCTTTAGAAACTCTAGTTATCGTTCGTATAGTTACTCACTGATGCAGAAATAAGAAAAGTGAAGAAAACTCTCCTTGGACAAGAGCTTCACACAGACATGTATGACTTTGATTTGCTTATTATTTCAGGAAAGATCTATAATGCTGCATTCTTATTTAAGGTTTTATCCATCAGTTATTAGAAAGTTGATAATTTCATGAGCTCAGTTCTCTTGCATTCTATCTTCACTTTTCTTCACATTTTGAGAAAATTGATAAGTTGTGTTTAGCAACTGTTTTTGTACATAGGAGGTAGGGCAAAATGATTTTCAGAATATACTTGTTTGGGCAAATGGTAGGTTAAATGACAACAGTATATGGTAGGTTTACTATCCTTTTTTCAAATGACATATATATCTCCAAATTGCCCAAAATGTAGATAGCTCACTGAACTGAGCTCACGATATGTTTCAAATTTGCAGTATTTTTGCATGACTTTTACATGGTAGGTGACATGATGTCCTGTTCATGTATTAGAATCTTTACCCTCATTTCAGATTAGGATGTAAATGTGTGGTGCTTTGGATAAACCAGTTGTATGATGAAAATAGCTGGTTTTCAGTTAACCCTTCGGCTGCCATGGACATATATATTAGATGATTTAGACCTCATTTCAAAATTAGATCCAGTGACCCAACTTTGGGGCAGTGCAAACACAAATGCTTGGTAATTTTATGGATGTGGGCATTTGAAGTGCTGGGTCAGGCATCAGTTTTAATAAATGAGAAACGTCAGAATAAAGTTCTAAGTGGCCTTGGCAGTGAAAGGGTTGAAAGCATGGCATTACAGAATATCTGTCAATGCATTTAAAGGTTTATTTAGGTCAAAGCTTCCTATGAGATGAGTCATTGTTCAGATCTTTATTTTTGTTCTACAATTATCCACCATCTACTGGGCTTTGCCAGAACACTGCACTGATAATTGTTACGTACAACAGTGTATGTGAATGTGTACGATATTTCCATGTCCGAGGTTGTTCACATGATACTGTAGGAAGGCCAAGTCAGCCCGCTCACCACCAAGTCGTTTGATCTCCACTGCATCTGCATCCCTCTTCGTGCCTCTCGCTTTGCCCCTGCGGCATGGAACCACTCTGTTCTTCCAAATATTTCTACACACTGATATTTACCACGTTCAATTACAAACTTTTTTTTTTTTTAGTAGTGTTAGATTGGATTATACTAGAATTATTCTATTCAGACTTTATAGAGTTATTTGTGAAATGTGATTTGTTTTGTTTTGAAATGTGATTGTTAAATACATTTCAGTTTTAGTGGATGGGTTTGTTTTTTGTTGGGGTTTTTTTTTTCATGTTTTTATTATTCTGATATAATACAATCATAATTTAATGCTATCACAAATTTTTATACTATGAACTTTACCAAAGACCTAGGTATTGCCCTGTGGTTTGATGATTGTGAAAATTATTTGAGGAGGGGGGCATTAATGTTGTCTTTTGATAATCAACTATTCATGCTGTATGTTTGAATATAATTGAAAGCAGAAGGAAAAAAAGTGCTTCTATCCTCATTGCATGTATTTGTCAGTTTTGAACTCTTTGAGAATAGGTTAAGGGCAGGTTTGTAATTGCGTAGATGTCCGGCAGTGCTCGTTCAGAGTTCTTTTTTCTTGTACATTGACACGACAAATGCGAGTGTGAATTACTTATATATGTTGAAATTCTACTGGTCATTCAATCTGAATATGAAGGTGAGCATCCATTTCGTACAATTTTGAAAAGTTGTATTGACAGTTTACAGAAAAAAATAACTGATCCCAAGGTAACAGCCATAAGCACTGTAGTCATAGTAGTAGTATTTCAGAAAACAGAGACAGTTAAAGAAAAACAAAACAATACTGTTGGGAAAGACTGACAAATTTGTATGTGAATCTAAGAACCAAAAAAAAAAAAAGAAAAAAAGAAAGAAAGGAAGAACACAAATATTCACTTTGATTGCTCATCGTTATACAAAGTAGTATCTAACTGAACCACTTCACTGCTAACAGTATGACAAAAAGTGGTCTCGAGTGTTTTAAATGACCTACTTTGTTCATTCTAGCACAGGTCACCAGCAACCAGCCCCTTTACCCCTTTGATCTGATGCACCGAACATCTTTATATACAGAATCTTTTGATAGATGCCCCAGACTGATGTTTGATAAATGACCAGGCGATAGGAGCCCAGTATCAGCCTCTTTACGTAACAGTCACCAAGACTGAGGAACAGCCAGTACTTCTGACTGTCTATGGGAAAGTAGAGGATGAGGTTTGGTTCATTTGCTCACAGTGGGTGGGACTAAGTGTGGGTGGCTATTAGTGGTCAACACTGACCGTATTGCTGATGCTTAGCACTGAACTGCAAAATTGACGTAGCAGTGAAGTGGTGAATAAAAAGAAAATAAGTGAGGGAAAGAAAATGGGGAAGGAAATCAAGCACTACTGTTGTTGTGGAATGATTAGTGGAAATATTTCTTTCTAATGTTGTTGCTTACAGATCATCGTTAGAAAATATACGGACATATCCGCCTATCTGTTGCTCATGTTACAGTTTTATTTTGGTTGTGCTTTTTCTTTTTTCTGAACAAATTTTAGATATTTATATGTAATACTGCATTTGAAGAGAACAGAATGTGTTTTCTTGCCCTTTTATGCAGAAAAGATGTCAATGGAATATTATATATAATTATTTAGATACTGAAATGCCCTCCATCCAGACTTTTACTTCATGACATATCGGATCTCCATCTGTTGCAAAACAGTGTCTGTTTCTTAAGGAAAGTTGTAATTTTTGTATCTTTTGATAATTCTTTTTTTAATATTAAAACACTGGAATAACTTGCCATTTGTATGTCTGTGATCGTACTGTTGAAATGCCAGTTTTTGTCATACGCCAAGTGATGTGTTCCACTGTTTGAATCTTCATGTTAAGGAAACTGAAATTTTTATTTGTTGTCCATGTGAGGTCAGTCAAGTCAAATGAAGAACAAATTTGAAAATGAAAGATCTTCTGTCAAAGGAAATTATTAAAATACATGTGTTTTATTTCTTGACTTTTGTTATTTTGTGTGCAACTAACACCGTAGCTTTAGAATATGATTGGTTTGCCATGTTTAACTAAAACTGCCAATGTTGATACTTTGTCCTTACCTGTAAATGTTTGGATATCCCCATGAGACAGTTGTCTGCATACAGTTTTATAGGCATATGTGGATATGGCGCAAAATAGATTTGAAAATGAAATAATAGCATTTAATCTAGAAGCCTGAAATGACTGATCTAGTGAGGCTTTGGTTCACTAAACTTGATATTGATTTTGTAAGGGACTTGTGATCAGAGAGCAGGTGCAAAAGAAAGTCCATTAAAAAAAAAAAAAAAAGGTTGAATTTTATGATGGATGTCCTGACTCAAACTTTTTTTTTTTTTTAGGGTCTAAATGTTGTCTGTAATGTTACACTCACAGAGAAGAAAAAAGTTCTACACATCCATGTACGTGAAATATCCTGTTACCTTGTTACTGCATATATGCTGATAAATGCATAAGTGATTAGCCATAGATATGTCAGTTGGCTGACGTTGTTGAATATTGACGATATTTCCCTTCCTTCAGGATAAATTATGCAAGATTGTTGGTAACAAGGCATTCACTAAATATCACATATTATTTAAGCTAAAATTGATTTTTTTTTTTTTGAAACAAGTGTTCAATTAGAGACATGGATACTAGGTGCTACATTTAGTGGTTTCTGTCAGCACAGGTAAGGGTTAAGGTCAACCCTTTTGAAATGACCTCAGACGTAACAGGGAACTCTACTACATGTATATACATTTTATCTACTGGTTTACTAAGGATTTCTAACTAGGAATCCACTAAAGAAGGGTTTCGGGGCAAATGAGACATATCCAAAATCACCGTTTAGAGAAAAATGGCAAGCTGTTCTCCAGTAGTTAAGAACTAGAATTTTCTGAAGACT
Organism: Peronia verruculata; assembly: GCA_038406235.1. Taxonomy (NCBI): domain Eukaryota; kingdom Metazoa; phylum Mollusca; class Gastropoda; order Systellommatophora; family Onchidiidae; genus Peronia; species Peronia verruculata. The sequence continues at coordinate 40,356 of JBCAUA010061326.1, forward strand.
TTCGGGAAGGATAAGTCACGTTTGGTGAAAAGGAAAGTCCTTACCGTATAGCACTATCACCATTCCCAGTATTGAGGGGGATAACTCCAAATTTTCAAAAATGGCGTTTGTCACGTTTTACCCTGAAACCCTTCATTTATTATTGTGGCATGAACTGATAACTAGTGGTATTTCTTTCAACAGTCTTGTAAACAGGGTATCTCAGATTCTAAGCAAGTAGCTCCAGCACATGTGGCCCAAGATAGCTGTCTGCATGTGGCTGAGAGGCAAAATTGGAAGGCAATGTGACATGTAGCTTCTTATAGAAGGCAAGAAAATTGATAATATGTAAAATGAATTTGAGCTGTTCTCTTGTCAGTTGTACCAACAAGTCTGACAAACAGTTAGAGTAGGAAGGTCAAACTTTTTTCACCAAAAGCTGGCAAATTTGTATAAAGTTGCAATCGGCTTGTGAACTCAGCAAAAGTCCTCAGTTGATCAGTCAAAAACAGAAAAATCGGCAACCAGTGACGAAAGTTGCATGTTTGACATGAGAATTGGGCCAGTGTAGTATGAAGTAGATAGTAAAGTACTGTATATGTTACATGTGAATATGAATGTATGCTACATTGTCAAATTTCACTTTGAAATATAAATATTGGCCCTGTTTTAATTTAAATTTTCAGGCGTTTTTGGTAATTTTGAACAAAGGGAAGGTATGTGCACACAGCAAATGAAATCTTGGTCAGTGGACTGTTTGTCTGTGTTGGAGTTTAATGGCACATCAGCAGGACAATGGCTATATTGTGCCTAACACAGTGGGTACATTTACAAATTTTGATCAAGATATATATAGATAAAATAAGTACTTGTACTTGTTACTACAGCAGTATAGAACTATTGGCTGGTGTGGTGTCGTTTGTGGCTGTAGAGACTAATGTGAGAATGGCAGTCTCACTCACATCTGTGGGTGGTCGTTAGTCTGTAGGAGCACTCTTTTCTGTAATGTTTTGCTACAGCTGCGTACAACAGCTTCTTCTTCCCTCGACTTGAAGTATTGAACAAGGATGCTCTTCCAACATGAGCAGTCAGCGGTGAGGCCCTCCTGTGACTCTGTGTCAATGTCAAAGCCTTCAGTAAAAGTAGTAGACCACTGATGTCAATGGGCTCATTGTCATGTACAATGTATATTATATAGCCTACACTTAGAACATAGTTGTGACATAGTTGTAGATGAAGAGGATTTTTTCATGAGACAATGGAAAAGTGTTGTTTCTGTCCATTACCCAGATTAGCCCAAGCGCACATACATTATGGCAAGGTGGGGCTTGGGTATTGGTGCCGACACCACTTCCCACCCGCGATATGCGTTACGACATGGCGAGCCATTCGGTGGCCGAACTGTTACTACCTGTTAGGTCATCCGACCCTCCTCTCCCTCCGAGTCCGTCCCCCTGTTCTGAGTTTTTGTTATCAGTGTAGCGTAGCTGATGTGATGTGCGCAAGTTTTGTATCGTGTACTTTCTCTGCATGCGACATTATAGTCAGAT
>JBCAUA010061327.1:0-25280 GCA_038406235.1 Peronia verruculata
CTGTCTGTCTGTCTGTCTGTCTATCTATCTATCTATCTATCTATCTATCTATCTATCTATCTATCTATCTATCTATGTTGCTCCAAAGCAAAAGTGCGTTCTTGTGGATCTGCTGTACTAAACACATGAATATATGAGAGATGCCGTAATTTGTCATTCAGAGTTATTAATGCTACGGCTCCCAAACGTCTTTGGGACTCCTGTTGAAGCACAGAAAATAAGGGAAGAAGGGTATGACGTAGAAGAAATGCAGACATAAATAGCAACATTTTTCTTTTGATGGATAACAGTTTATTCAAGGAGTAGAAATAGGATAAATGAATGAATAAATGGACGAATGAATGAATAAATAAATGAATGAATGAATGAATAAACGAATGGTTGAATGAAAAATGAATGAAGGGAGGAATGAATGAAGGAAAAATGGATGAATTAGCAGACCAACAGGCTGAATGAATGAATAAGTCAATGAATAAGTAATTAAATGAATAGATGAATGAATGAAAGAATGAATGAAAAATCACTTTAAATAAATGAATAATAATAATAATAATAATAATTAATAAATAAAAGTAACTATTTCTCTTCTTTCCTTCTTAGAAGGGAAACATCACAGGAATTGACAAAGAACAGCTGTGGTTGTAGCATAACATCAGTCCACTTATAATTAACTGTAATCTCACGACTCCGTATTTATGTCCTACGGTTCATTCCAAGGCAAGATTTTCTGGTCATTGGCCCGCATTCTAGTCCCAATTTGTACCGGGAGTACAAAAACAGAGCAATAAGAGACGCTTCATGTTAGCTATTCATCTTGGGTATGGAGTGTGGGAGTACATAGTGATGACTAATAAATGAAAAACCTCATTATAATTAATATGATCCTGAAGGGAATATCTTTTCTCAGATGCCTCAAACACCTGGGGACTGAAATACTGAAGTCGCTAATGAATTAAAGCCGCTCAGATGGATCAGCATTGTGTACTGATATAGTTGCTTTCACCATCATATATTTGGTGCATTGGTAGTATTATGCAAGCAGGGAGGGAGATAGACTGCACAGAAATCCACGCACTTGGCCGAGATGGTAGTTATATAGACACGTGGACAGCTACACAGACAGACAAATAGATCTACCAAGATATCATAGACAGTAGAGTGCAGCGTCACTTCCATGTTCCTGTTCCCAAAGATTACCGGAGGCCAATGGATGATGCTAGAATTCTATCCCTGTCTTAAAAAAGCTATTACAGACAGTGTGTGCTACGGTAAAGATAAGCTCCATTGCAGAACCACCAGAGCAGTTTGGAATTGACGGCATTCACATAGATTTTAATTACCGTGACGATTTAATGCCCTTAGGATTTAATTTAAACTTCACTGATTTATGGTACATAGTTATCTTTTCAAATGCCTAAAGCATAATAAATATACTGAGAACATCAACTATCAAAATATTTAATGGAAACACGTCAGCATCCTGAGGATGTTGATGCCTCAGGTATTATACCAGCGAAAAACGCCGAACAAGCATTCCTCATTTATAATATAATATAATTTCAACTCTTTCCTTCCCTCTAGCTAACATAGTTTCCCTCTTAGCAATACTTCATAACAGGCAGTTTTATTACTGTCTCAGTCACTGCTCAACGCACGTCTTTAAACTGACGACATGGGTTGATATGGACTGATTCTACTATTACTTGATATGAGGACTAAAGCATTAAATGCCTTCGAACGCTATGTCTTCCTGGTTTACACGAACTGAAGAGATAATTGAAGTTAACTGAGTTGGAATTAATATTGCTAAAGTCAATATGTCTGAAATTAATATGGGTGAGGTTAACAAAACAGATATTGCCATGGAGGAAATTGATTAGGCTGAAGCTATCATTATCTCAAAAATCTTAAATATAATAATGTTCTGAAGTGAATTTATCTCAAGTCAAAAGATCTGTTGTTAAGTACGACTGCACGTGTTGTATCTGAAGTCATTAAGACCATGTTAATATGTCTGAGGTAAATGTGGCAAAGGTTAACATATTTGTAATTGATACAACCGAAATGAACATTTCTGAAGTTGATTTAGCTGGAGTTAATATAACCAAAATTGATATGGCTTGATATGAAGTAAATATGACTGGAGCTAGTCAATCTGACAATAAAAAGATCTACATTATACATATATTGAGAAGTTATTCTAAATGTAATTAATATATATATCTGAAGTAATAAATCTGGATTTCATTCTGACTTCCCAAATATTTAGAATATGATGTATAGAATTTGGAGACATGAAGTCAAACTGGTCAATCTGTCCATGGAAACCTCAGTTCAGCAGAGACTTGAACGTTCAATAGTGTATGGCTTTTACTACTTTTAGCGGTCGAGAGAGGCGATAGAGTTTTGTCTCACAGAAGCAACACTAAATTTTGGGCAATGAAAGGCTTAATGGGTATAGGAGGTAGTTGACTGGGCGCCATCCACAGCAAATGAGCGACGAATGTTGCTCGGTCAGAGTAAACCTTTAGTTATCAATCATGAAACATGACTGAGTTCTTCTGGTAAACTCCTTGACTCGTTCTTCGATTTTCCCAGTGTTGTTAATCTGTAAGCTATAGTGATTAAATCTCCGATTGCGCTATCTGCAGAATTCATAATCGACAATATTTCAACAATATTTTGCTCTGCAATGAACATCAACCAGCAATTTGCTATGAATAATATTCATAGATGCTAATTTGCATATCACTAACGAATAAAAATTAAGTTCTGAATGAATTTACTGTCTAGTTTCATAAAGACCATGTGGGACTGATTAAGCCTACAGTTAATCCGTTCATCGCCAGAACGTCTGCTAAGGCACCTTTGCTGAATACAAACCAGTCACTTCTTTCTGCTGTTGTAAGATCCATATTATTATTATTATTATTATTATTTTTTCAGTTTTGATCCATGGAATGCACGTTACGGTGAATGAGTCGACCAAAAAGTTGGAATGACGGCTCAAAATTGTACTGGTTCCGACCCTAGCAGTTAAGGGATTAACAGTTCGAATTTTGCAATAATTATGTGAACTTGATTTTGGACAGAGGATGTCTGGATTAGCAGATAAGATGTTTTGTTTCTGTGAAAAGACATCCAATTCTTGCAGGTTAACACGGGAGAGTACAGCGATAATTTTTGCAAATAAGAATTTTTAAACAACCGTTCCATCTTCTTAGGAAAGCTGAGAGTCCATTGCTCTCTGTAGGTAGACTGAAAGACTATTGAAAGCGTAAAATATTTACGCTACCTGAAAATGCAAGCAACATCAAGAGTCTATCAGAATCAAAAGATCTAAGATCGGCAATGCTCTTACTTACAAAACTGCTCTCCAGAGATGGGTAGATTCACCATGTTCGATTCTGCCTTTGATAAGTGGTTGTCCTCATATTACGATATTACCGAGATTGATTTATTATCTCCATGAGATTACATAAATGAATCTTGTTGTTGCGACCATAGGCTACATGTCGATTTCAGCTTTTTGTTCTTTTGTCATAGCATAAGTATTGTGACTCTGCTTAAGTTACTTTTCAATTATCAAACTATCAATCCTGTTTTCATTCAGTTTAGTTCCTCGGCACAGAATGAAGACATGCCGTTGTGATGAACTATCGAGCTCTATTGCTTTCATCAAATGGATCAGACTATCATAAGTCAACTTGTAAACTCAAGGGAACAAAACAAAACAAACAATTAACAAGCAAACCAGGAAAACAACAACAAAAAAAATAATAATAAACAAACAAACAAACCAAAAACGGTGTATGTACCATAACCTAAACTGGATGTGAAATCAATAGATAAACCCAAAGATTATTTTCGGTTTTATTCTCATAGGACTTGCACCACGATTTCTATCTGATCTACACACAGGCCAGGTCAGAGCTGCTATCCTTAGTTGGGGTGACATGAGACGACCAGAAGCTTAATTTACAACCTACTTTAGTGGCCCTGTTCCTCTGGCCTTTGTATACTTCTCTTATGGCCAACGTGCAGATACAAATTGTAGATCTAGTGAGCTCCACAGATATCAATACCACCTCTTGCCTATTCTTCCTGGGTTAAGTATATAAGGAGAGAAATAACTAAATTTCGGTATTCTCTGGAATGCCCTGACAGGCATGTATATAAAGAGCGCCAACTTAGTTTTGCTCGATCTGATTATAAACACTCACTCAGACTTATTAGCCTACATTCTGCAGTGCTCAAAAGACCGTCTTTTTGTAGATGTCATAAAAGAACAAAATAGAGAAAAGTTAATCATAACCAAATTCCCCCCCCCCCCCCCCGATCTCTTTCCCCTACTACCCATAATGCTGGGAATTGTAAGATTATTCTCCATGTTCACAAGATTGTAAAATACTGTTGATACTGAGGGTGGCTGTGCAGCAATTTCTCCTCTTCCAAAGTATATTAATCATACCGAGTGTATGTTTAAATGAATTCATTTTTGAATATAACGTGCTTTTGACCATATTTGACTGGGTATAGATAAACGGCGCCCTCACCTTTTTTGGTCTACAAGTTACTTTTAAATGACGAGGTCGAACTGTCTACCAACAATGAAAATGCTAGACATACATTTATTTATACTACCGACTATACTTTTCTTTTCATGACATACGGTCTACCCGCACCTACCTATGCTTTTCGAACAGTCGATTGCGAGTGACGCAATTGGAACAATTAATGACTATTATTATTTTATTTTATTTATTTATTTTTTTTTTTCAAGTGCTACAAATAATAGCTAGGGGTATGTCGTGACAACTGGAAGACAGGAATTATTGTTGACAGAGCTCACGAGAGACTACACAGCACAATGGTATTGCCAGCACGAACAATTTAATCAGTGAAAAACTGAAGACTTTGGACAAAACTGTCTGATAAGTCAAGATAGACAAACGTTTATTTATAAAATAATGTTATATCCGTCATGCATGCCACAAAGCATTATGTAATCTCGATCATTTGAAAGGCATCGTGAAAATCACAGGGCAGATTCTCGCAAAAGCAAAAATCTTTAAGTTGTTTAAAAAAACAATGATGTCTTCATTTACAACAGAAAAATACAAGCAGTCCTGATGAATCATAATTAATGCCATTGAAATGCAACATCAACACTACAAAACATCAGAGGGAGAATAACAACATTAAGAAATAGAAAACGGATGTATATAACACGTATTAGTCACAGTTGATGCTTTTTTGTGGGGAAAATAACATTTAAAAAAATCACCTATAGGCATATTGCTCAGCTTTTTACTGTAACTGTTTCCTTGGATAAAGATAATGAATTTTAAAATATTTTGCTATGTCTCCTTCCACCTTCACCCAAAACTGACAATTTCTTTCTACCACATATCTCCTTCTGGTAGGTTATCTTTCTCTCTGGAACATTCGTGTACAATATACTAGAACTGGTGACGCCCCTGAAATAATACCAATAATGTGATATGAAATATTTTGGCTCGTGGGAACACAGCTTTGTTGTTTTTTTTTTCTTTGTTATGTCCCATAATTTCCCAAACTATGACACACTCCCTCTGTCTCTCTTTCATACACTCATGCATATAATATACAGACATCTACACAAAATCTCATGCATGGGGATGACATTTTACGCCAGTGACGAACATCAACAATCTTAATGTTTTGTCTTGAAGAGGCCAGAAATAACTCATTAGCAACAGCTTGACAGTGTCTGAGAAGCATAATGAAAATGAAATACATGACTGCCAAAATGTGTACCCATGGTTTAACAAGGTAATTAGAAAACAACAACAACAACAAACAACCATGATCGCCATGAACAAATGGATGAAAAAAAAAAAAAGAATCCAAATACAACATTTGTTTCATTCAAAAAAGAAAAAGAAAGAAAAAGAAACCGGAAACAAATAATAGTAGGAAAGATATTTCAAAAACAAGAAACAAAATTCAAAAACAAGGAACAAAATTTAATAAAACAGGTAAGATCTTTCAAAACCAGGAAACAAAATTTAATAAAACGGGTCTGATCTTTTTAAAAACGTGAAAAAAAAAAAAACTGAAACAGGTTAAAAAATCTTTCAAAAGCAGGAAACACCATTTCATAAAGCAGGTAACGTCTTTAAAACCAGGAAACAAACGGAACGAGTCGGATCTTAGTAACTCTACTGTCTGATCATTCCAGCATCTCATGATGATCTGATATTACGCGTGAAATGTAATAAAACTATAACAGATTCATAACAGAGTAAATCAAGGACCACAGTTTGCAAAGCCGCCTTCATAAGCAAAATTTATGTAAAGCCTAAGGTGGTTGCATCAGATAATCCCCTGGAAACTGTAATGAATTATGTAGAATATTAGTAACAAGAATAGCGACTGGCGCAGAAAGATCAGCTTTATTGTATAATAATCTGATTCATCTGAACAATATTTTGGCAACATTGGCACCCCATTGATTACCAGTCGCTCGATTAAAAGCTTTAAAGGGAAGTTACTGCAACGTGATTTGATACACAACAATTTCTCTAGACTTATTTCCCCTGGTAAAGGCATATAAATAGCTGTAAAAATCAAAAAGGACAAAAAAAATGCCAAAGGTAGAGGCGTTTTGTGGCTTTCTCTCTCTCTCTCTCTCTCTCTCTCTCTCTCTCTCTCTCTCTCTCTCTCTCTCTCTCTCTCTCTCCCATTTTCTTTCCCTATTCGCTTTCTCTATTTTTTGTTCTTTACTTCCTCTACAATTCACACGTGAATTCATTCAGACAAAAACACAGAATAAACATACACATGCGTGGTTGATGCAAGGAGCTTATATTATTATACTGGAGAGCGACTAACCCTGTCGCCTTAACAAAACACCTGATGTCTCGCGTGCCAACACTGGACGCCATGGCCATGGAGGCGTTGCTATTTTGCTATGCTTGGCATCCTTTACGACGTATGGGTAACTCACTATTCTGATCTGGTGAATCTTTTCTTGTGAACAACGGGTTCGTTTTTTTTTTTAAACGAGAGCTTCAACAAGGGTAGAATACAACCGACTTACAATCATGAGATAATAATAGTGTGAGTTTCGTTCATTCGTGAAATCATGAACACGTGAACGGCATTAACTAGGTGGCATGTGTGACGTCATTGGGCCGCTCTCCAGCATAGATGATATAAGCTCTTTGGGTTGAGGAAACAAGCACTCACACACACCACACACGAAGGTGGTCAGTAGGATAAATTACCGTGATTTCAAACTTCGGGCTGATATAAATACCTAAACATATTTATTTATTTTAAATAAAGCTTTCCTCAACAATTTGTAAAACAAAATATACTTTTCTCTGGTCATAAGCTGAGGACTAGACAGATGGACAAAAAGTAACAAATGTAATAAATATTATTAACTTATATTTGAGATTGTTCTTGTGAGGAAATAATTGTCTGTGACGTTACTATTTATGTCTATTTCGATTGTGATGTTTTTATGATCGCCGAATTGATCCAATAATTATTGATATGTCTCTATCCTGGCACAAGGGTGATAACTTTACTTAAGTTTATGCTCAAATAATTATCAGCTATGACTGTTCTTTCTCACGTATTTCGTTTCAGTTCTTCTATCTCAGAACAGAGGTCACTGCAAAATATCTTACTGGTTGTTGCACCGCTGTCCATATCATCATCGTGCCGTAATTATAAATTATGCCTGTGTCTGGTGACCGACAGCATTGCCTCTGTTGGTCTGTGTATTCTCCTCACATCCGCCCACTGCATTCACACTAGACGTTGCCACAAGTATGCCCACTTACACTGGCCTGGGAACACTTGACATGGAGAGATAGTCACAGGCTCATTACACAGCTGTGTATTCATAAAGAGGACAGCTCAGCCTTATTTCTTTGTCTAAATGCTGTGATTCATTTGTGATTAATAAACGCATAATCAACCCAAGGCTCTTAACGATATATCTGATAATTGTAGAGCCGGTTAAATCAACAAACCTATGTTGCAATCTCACGGTCGCCTGTTGTGTTGTGCTTAGTCTGCAAACATGGCGTACCAATGTTATAATTATTCTTATTCTTATTTTTATGTAGCCTTTTTATCCTAAGAAAAAGCAAAATTTTGAACTGCCAAAGACTCTTTAACATGTGTACCACACACGGGATCTCCAATATACATTCGCCCTTATCCGAGACAGCTAGACATCGGGTTTATTTACCCAAGAAGCCCGGAGAGCGTTGAGGAATGACAAATACTGCATCCCAATATTTTCTTCCCGTTCCTCGACGGTAGGATCCGGTTACACGATGTGGGTTTTTCGCCAAGTAGCAGACACCTCACCACACCGCCACAGTGACCCCCTCCCCCCGACAATAATGTGTTGTACAAAGTCCCGCCATAGCGCATCAGCGACCTTAGGGGACTCTGAATGTTTGCTCATCGACTTGTCTTAATGGTTGCTGAAACTCGGTGTGAACAATGATGACATTAAATGTTGCATTATGTTGCTTAAAATGTGTCGAAAGTTACTCCATTTGCCCTTCCCCCTGTTTGACAGTGTTGTTAAATTATATATAGATCTGTATAAAATAAACAACAACAAAAAATAAATAAACATACAAAAAACATGTACCAAAACAATGAGTGATCCTGAATAAATTGTCCATCGAGCAATGCGTTTAAACTATGTAAACTAAGGAATGGGGGGAGAGGGGGGGGGAATCACATCAGAAATCCGAGTGTTAAACAAAGGAAGAGATCACGACTACTCGTACCATGTGAGCACTGAGAGTTTCAGAACATGTCCAACAACTCGATCTCTCATGTTGATGCTTTCATATTATGTGCTGTGCACTGTCTATCTAGTATGGTTCACAACTATAATTACAATAAAATCAAAGCCGTGTGGCCGCACTTATTATGATCCGATTCCTAAATTCATGTCGTGCATAGTCTTTTCATCATATTCAAATGAGCTATTTTGTCTATCGAGCTCTGCTGCTGATTTAAAAGAAAGAAAAAAAACTTAATAGCGCAAGTGTCACTGACAGCATGAGCGCAAATTCGAGGGTCTTTATTCAATGCCGTGGCTAACACTTTAGCTTTTCCGTAACTTTCATGCCTTTGTTGTAAACCTACTCAGGCCTTAATTAACCGTGTGATAAATCCGTTTTCTAACCCTGGGTCCAATGATTGCAAGAGAAAGAGAAAGCTGACAATGAAGTCCAAACTGGCGGCATTTTCTCGTTAATATCTGTCCTACCAGCAGTGGACTTATGTGTTGCTCATGGGCTTTATGAATGCTCTACAGGCACGAGCTTTGTATAGGAAACAAAAATCGCCATCACATTTTTTTTTTTTTTTAACACTAGTGTTGCGTAGTAGGCAGTATTTGTTCGTTTTCATGTCATTAAAATGTATCGCAGTTCTCTGGAAAGGCCAGTAAACGAATTGGGTAAATAATGTTCAACGATTAGGTAGGTCTGCAATTTGATGACGTAAATGTTGTTGAAAAATTAAACAGATAATCTGTTTTGTAAACGTTACTTTTTGCTAGGTTACCGTTATTTCCGAATAGTTTTACTGGTGTAGCTGCCCTTTCAATTCCTAACCAGCTGTTAGGTTGTCAGTTGACCACAAACCCAGAAAGCTGTTCGAACATCACAAAGGAGATAAAAACTTCAATTAAGGCAATCATTTGTACAGAACCAGCCCTACAGCGATTTTAAGGTCTGATACAGCCATCTGAAATGTTGGTGGCTTTGTGTCGCTCATGAATGATCGACCTATTAAATAAAGCAGAATCGATGATGTTATAACAACGGGCCATAGCAACTCAAATTCCATCTCTTCGACTTTGACAGTAATGTGAGCATCATTCTGAACGGCATTTTCCATACAGGTCTATTGGGGTCTCTGAATGCAAGCCCACGGCTTGACCCCTACATTAAAATATATGGGGAAGAAAAACCAAAACAAAACAGTAATATCGATTGGGTCAATTCCATTCTACAATCGATGCTAACGTCCGTGGAACCTCATAGTTCAAATGATTAAACACTTTAACATACGAAAGATCACTGTTATGTTGCAATAATATACAGCCGTTTACCCCTACCTGGGGATCCATGACAATTAGAACATATGCAAACTTATGCTTTCTCTCACCGCTCTTTGCTCCTCTTATACTAAGGATCTTTTTTTTTTTTTCTTTCCCGCTATATTTAGGCTCCATAACAAACATACTGTTAAATAAACAATCAGGCTTCATATGAAACCATTTTTTTCCCTTCTGTAATTAAACAAAATATTAGATTATCCATTGCTCCCTTTCCCAGTGACACTTTCCATTTCAGGAGAGGAAATGGATGTTGATTCTACGCCGATTCTTTTATTTTTTCTTGAGGGCGAGCCGCGGGATGCCTAGTCTTTCATTACATATTTAAATAAAATAAAAAGAATAATAAACGACTTAACCCCCCCCCCCCCAAAAAAAAAGTTTTTTTTTAAAAGCCAAAAATTTATTGTTTCATCCATGACAAAACTCAAATGTTCTCAAAACTTGAATCTGATCACTAACTGCTGTTTACATTTTGCACTTCCGATTGAAACACTCACATAGTTCGTTTTTATCAGCAAACTATGATTTTTATGTCAAATCACTAAATATTCGTCATTATGAAACTACGGCTGACGCAAACTTAGCGCAGAGAAGTCTGATTTGCTCCCCGCACTGTAAAGTGTGAGGGGGTTCATGAATACAATTAAACAATTGGTATTTCATGATCAGCGAGATTACTTCATGTTCGCCAGCTCAATGGATAGATGAGCTGGTTTTAAATGGATCAGTCAGTGTAGGCTTAGAGGAGAGAAAAGAGGGAGGTAGGATTTTTGTATTTAATGAACTGTGTAACATGACAAAAAAAAAAAAAAACTGTAAAAAAAATATCTGTAGAAAAGTATCTTAAAAAGAGAAATGATTGGTCATAAGAAAATCAGAAAGAAAGAAAAACAAAATTGCTTCATGTTTGCTTATACATCGACAGAACATAATCAATACCTCCAGAGATCAATACCAGTTCGCTCGTGCATTGTCCCACAACGAGTAGTCTCCAGAGGAGTCAACTAGGCACTAAATTATAGATGAACAGAGGATAAAAGACAGGTCGGGTGGAGCCCACACCTATCACACTGCCAATAGATTCGCTGCTTGACCGCAAACCAATATGTAAAACCCACCCGTCCTGATTGGAACCATAGATTATCTGTGAAACTTATCACCCCCTTTGATGTTTTTGTCTAGTTAGATGTACGTGGTAAGCATAGGTGTGGCTCCCAAAGTCAAAATCTGAAGACTTTCATAAATAAAATTCGCAGCAAAACATACAATATATGACTTTTAAAGTGCCACACTGCTTTTTTTTTTTTTTTTAAATTTCCGTATCATCCATTCACTCGCCAACTTCCACATCCACACCCGCTGTGTTACTGACGTTCTATGTCAACATGGCAACAGTTATTGCACAAAAATAGAGCTCATCTGGACGGAAATTTATATCAGCAAAACGAAGGCAAAACCGACTGACTGTTGCTGTCTGAGTTTCTAGCCATCAGTTTCAGTCCATAAATCCCAAAATTGAAACAATTCATGATTTCATTTTAGTTCTCAGTTGGTCAGATAGGCATTTGACTGATTCCATTTTTTTAAACGAAGAATGTACAAGTTCCGTTACTGTAATCCTGTTTCATTCTGCTGGCAGTAAGGCAACGAGAAAATGTGAATTAGTCAATGGCTATTTTGTCAATTCACACAGTAGACATCAGTAACGTCAGTTCGGTACTGAACAATCAGACAAAAGACAAAATATTATAGGTGTTGTTATTCTATTAAACTCTGCACCTGTTGGTTGATCACTCTACTCTTTTCGTTGTATTTCAATTGTCCCAGTTTTTTTGTTTTTGTTGTTGTTGTTGTTGTTGTTCATCTGACTTTTTCAGTGGACCCAGACATGCAAGTCTTGTCAGGTAAGAATGGCCACCAGGTGTGACGACCCCTGGTAATGAAGTGAAGGAGCTCGTTGTTCGATATCATCTCATGGGATTTTATAGCTGGCTTCTCAACAGGCATCTTAGAGAAGACCAAAGGAATATAAATGAACTATTATGTAACATTGACAGGATTCTATTCGTGACAAAACATATATTGAGGATTGTTAACTATTTAATAATATCCTAGAATGAAAATACTAAATCTGTACCTAAGACGTTAAAATTATCTTTCTATCTGTTTACAATGAAAGCCGGATATAGGAGAGATGATCTTTCTGGCGTTAAATGAGAATTTGATGACATCAGTGGTTATTACGCAAATGGAATTTCGCTTTTGGAAGCGGTTTTGGTTCTGAATTGTAGTCCTCATCCTGTGTGGACGACTGTTTTGGCAGAAAGAAAGGTGAACCATGTTCATCTGTGTTGGTCTGGTCATGAGATGTATGGTCCTGTAACTGGCGGAGGTCCAGGGACAGCTGATGGTTGGTCGGGTCAGACCTCTTATTGTGCCAAGACTGGGACCTGGAAATAGAATTAATCGACTGAAATACAGGCCAAAGCACTAGACAATTGGCACAGGTATTATCATATAAAATGTTATCTTCCTCTTATGTTCTAGACACATATAACCAAAGCAAAAAACTTTGCCAACAGAAACGAGATATTTCTTATAGTTATAAGTCCTAACATGTTTACAATTAAACTAGAAATATGTGTAATCTTTCTTTTCTTTCGTCCACAAGAATGCACTAATTTATATTAAAAAATAATGTCTTCTAGCTAATCTGAACTGATGTAGTATTGCTATTTTTGTTTGTAAAAAGCAATTGACTTTTATAATAATTTCTGTGCCATCTTCTGAATCAGTAAGTTATAAAACATAGTTTGAATGTTTGTGGATTATTTAAGAGAAACTTTTTATCATGTCATCGCAGGAAGATCGAGTGGGACACGAGCTGAACTCACTGTTCAAATTTATCTATACATTCAAAGAGATAAAAATATATAATTATATGTTATTATAGGCCATACTTACAACACATTAAGCAACGAATAATCAACGATCAACTTGGCTATGAAAGGCAAATAATGAAATATGATACAAATGACACAAAGACCATATTTTCTACTGACAGATAATATGAAAGAATGGAAATGACGAGATAGCAGTTTTGAGAAAGTCGCACTTTTGGAAACAGTAAGCGTTTTCCTTTGAACGATGCTCTGTTTTAAATTGTTTGATTTTAGTTTGTTATGATTATAGGTCAGGTACCGCTAATAAGCTTGAACAACCACAAGAAAACTTAATTTAGCAGCCAAGTACAATTAATGACAAAGTAATATCTAAATGAGAACTCCATTAAACTCCATAATCGAATTTCAGTCTTTACTTCGCATTCGCAACCATAGATGTGAAATATTATCCCCAGCCTGTGGTTTAAGAAAGTACAGAGGATCTGTCATAAACATGAGCAGTAATATTCTGCCGTCAGTGTAGCTGTTTTGACGCTGTACTACCTCTTATCGGTCCCGATTTAATTATGTTTTCTCATCTTATCCCTGTGGTAAATCTCTTTCTCACACTCCAATTACTCTATCTCACGATCACCAGCCTTGTCTCACCACTGCTAGAGAAATTTAGGTGCTTAGACTATTAGTCTTTGCATGCATTTTGCCGGCACAGAGCGATGGCAGGAAGGCCGGGGCAAACATAGGCAAAGCAGATACATAGGCCAAGTAATGAACTGAGAATGTGAAAGGCCGACAGTTCATACTGATGTCACTCTGCCAGTGAATCAGAAAAGCACGATGACTTTACTCTATAAACCTACAACATACTAGGCCATGGTACTCGACTGGTGGCTTCCTGAGCGGATACAATAATATTTAA
The DNA here is from genome assembly GCA_038406235.1 of Peronia verruculata. NCBI lineage: Eukaryota > Metazoa > Mollusca > Gastropoda > Systellommatophora > Onchidiidae > Peronia > Peronia verruculata. Next base: position 13,973 of record JBCAUA010061327.1, read on the forward strand.
TTCCATGATTTCAAGTTCTCCCAGTTTTAAATTTTTCTTTGAAGCCTGCACACTTGATCAGGTTATATCTTTGCCAGGAAATAAGCAACAGATTTACAACATCAAGTCCATCAAGCTATTGTAAACAATTCTGGGCAGGTACAAACGTAATGGCAGACAGCTATAATGGCAGACAACGTAAAACCAGAACAGAACTGCAAATTAATTTTCTTTTTCTCCATTTGTAACGTCTTCAGTAATCTCAAATCGAGTGTGTGCGCTTTTAGCATGCAAAGGGCCATAGTGAGGCAGACATGCACTTAAGGCTTGGGTGCAGCGTCGGTTGAAAGCAGCAAGTTTACCTTGTCAGTGGTTGCGTTGAAGAGATAAAAGTGGCGCTGGCTTCTGCCAACAGGTTATCGGAGATACAGCTATCTGTCAGAAGTTCTTCCTACAGAAAGCAGATTATGGATGCACAAATTCCTAACGTTGGAAGGCTAACCTTAACTCAGAACCAAATATAATAAGAATGTGAACAAATAAACATGCAAAGCCCATAATAAATGCCCGGCAAAAGTTTGGCATAATGACTCCATTCATTTCGCAAGTTTTACCATCGGTTACTAGCCTTGTGGACAGAGCTTCATAATACATCAGCGTCTCATTCTAATGATACTTTTTTTCTTGCACTGTATTTGCTCCTAGTCTGCAGTTCTTGACAAACTATATCTCCGAATCCATTAACCTATTAATTGCCACAAGGTCCTCTCGTACTCAATTTCACACCTTTATTTCTGTCGCAGTCGCATTTTTCCTCCTTTGTATAGCCGTACTCGTGCTGATTTGTCGTTAAACCCCAAAACAATCAACCAACCAACGTACATACTGATGCACAGTTTAAATGCTTGTTTTTTCACAAGAGCATGGGTGATTTTGACTAAATTGAAGGCATAGCACTGAAAAGATGAAAAATTCATTTTTATCCTTCTCTAGAACCAAACCGTTTTTATGAGGAGAAGAGATGCCCAACATGAACTTAAATCATTTCTCGAGGTTTAGAAAACGGTCTCATTAACCAAATGATATTCCTGGGTGTGCATAATTAATCCTCTATGTAGTAACATTTTATAATCGAATTCGCCGACCTTCTTGGAAAATATTATCCTCCATATAATAATCTTAAGAAATCTTCTGATCTGGTTGTCACTGTTTTTGTATGAACAGCAACGGTAAAAACAACATAACTGTAAATTGTGGCCAAATATATAATAATACTCTGATTATTCGTTATGCAAAGGGTCATTGCTCAGTTTGGCTAAAATTTTTCCTGTATCATATGTGAATGTTTACTTGCATACACTAGTAAGAGCTAACGGACACGTTCTCAGTGCGAAAAGCTATGATTATCGTTATGATAATTATCATTACTAGCGTTAAAACTGAGTACAAAACAAGCCAAACAGTGATATAACGGTGTTCAACACAGCACCGGTGGAAACTTTAGTACTACTGTAACACAGGAGAAGACATTGCGTTCGCTGATAACTGAGATGCTATGATAAATTGATCAGACTATTACGAGACTAACAGTCTTGATACTAAATATATATAACACATATTTTGCGAGCAAAAAGTTGAACGTGTCCACAAGAAAGCAGTTTCAAGGACGACTTATACTGTGGAGAGATACCTCACTTTATTGCGTGTATGCTGATAAATTGCCTGGTCTGTTTGTATCAATGGGAAGAATATCCAGAGTAATGGCCAAACGACACAAACCTCTCTATTTTTGTAAATGTCGGAACAACAACGTATATACCAGAACTTCAAAAAAAAAACAAAAAAAAAATTACATGCTGTTTTATTTTATATCGTTTTACTCTGCAGATTTAAAAATGATCAGCTTAGTAGCATTATTCAAGAATTGGTTTGTGGATTTATAATATTTATAATCATATGAATAATATTATAGATAACGGTGTAAAAATACAGAAGGAAATGGTAATGTCAAAATACATATATTCATAATGTGCCTAGGTAAAAGTGTGACAAAAAAAAAAAAAGAGTATTGAGAGCCTGCAGAACAGAAAATATACGATAGTTTAAAATAATCCATATCAATGCATTACATACTGAATACATTTCGAAACAGAAGACATAATTTACTTCAATCTACACACTCAAATAAAGGATACATTGATCACATGCTATTCTCCCTTACTAAAAAAACAACAGCAAAACGAAACGATAAACTCGAGAAAAAAAAGTTCAAATGGCCAAATATTAAGCTAGCTACAATCACCATATTAAGCTAGCTACAATCACCATCTCCCCAATGAAGATGAGCATAATAAAACTGTGCTATCTTAATATACAAATATCTAGGAGATCAGAAATAGAGACAAAACCTTTTTCCCTAAACTTCAGCTGCTGACAGAAAATCGGCCAAGAAAGAAAAAAGAAATAATAAAAATCCAACACCAGACAATTTCATATTTTTTTTTTTTAGGAAATTCGTGCATTATTTAAGAAACAATTTCTTTCACAACGAGGTTGAGGACAACAACAAGGTCATACTCGTGCAAAAACAAGCATACATCATGAGAATGTTGATTTATGTCACACAGTACATGAAAAAATCGAATGGAAAAGTATGATTTCTGCCCTCTGTGTTTATATTTCGTCTGTGTCTATATATTTTTCCCTTTCTGAGTTTAACAACAACAAGAAAAGGGATATTTACTGTGTTCTGTTTGGAATTAAGTATTGCACGTTGTCAGTTATATTTTAGTTTCAAGAACAATGCGAGAAAAAAAAAAAAGATAAATTCAGGATGCGCATTGATTATAGATGGGAATTCTAATTAGTCCAGTGCGAAAGGCTTTTTAAAAAGAAAAGTTCTCAGTACTGGCGTCTTTGAATAATCAAAAATTCTTCTTTTGTTTCCTCTTTTGTGTTTCCATCTGTGGACATTAATTATTCGTTTCGCCGGTGGAAGTTGTCTCAGACAGCGTTGGTATTGTCAGAAATTCACACTTTTTTCGTACAATTGCTGTATTATATGGCATCGACCTAAAAGAATGTCCTATACAGTGTTTATCACAGAGAGAGGAAATTTTAACTGAAAATTTGCTGGAGGGAGAAATGAACGCTTTCGCGAGTTATACAAAGGCAGCACCTGGTCATAAAATAGCACACGTATCCCTGGCTACGTTAAGGCTAATGCGTTTACGTGCGTCATGCCGCCTTGAACATCTTTCGACTCAAAGACTCAGCAGACATAATACATGGCACCCGTATATATCTAGAAGTCGCTCACCACCAGGTACAGCCTATGGAGATGTACCACACTCACACTTTTGGCAAGTGCAAAAAAATTCTTTGCTGAATGAAAAAAAAAAAAGACATGAAAGAGTAAAACTTTCTCTTGCCCTTAGCGTGAGAAACCGATGGGAAGATTCACCTGGCACAGGTAGAGTCAAGTGATGAGAGCCCACCTCATCAAAACATCGAGGTCAAGGTCGAGATAAGGAATTAGATCCATTGCGGGGGTGGAGAACTACTTTGTTTTGCTCTGATCACGACAGGGTGTGAGCGAGGAGCGGGGTGTGAGCTAAGTGCTCATTGGAGTATAGCAGACAGACATTTTCTGAGATTTATCCCTGTAAACCGGAGGCTCGTGAAAGACAGTGAGAAATGTTAGAGAGGTTACAAACCTCAGGATTTGGAAAAAAAAAAGTCACTCGGGTCAAGATTACACTACAATCATTGAGGGCATGTTTTTTTTTTTTTTCACAGAAAAACAACAACAACAATAAAAACACATATTTTGTCCGCCAGACAAAACAAAAAAAAAAACAAAAACAACAAAACGATAAGGTGATAAAGATACCTCTAGGTCGATTTTCGTGATAATGTTATTAAAGCTTCTAAATCTTTACTGCGATTTCCTTTTTAGTCTTTCCATATCAAATCTTACTGAACGCTCGATTTTTTTCTTAGCCCGCTGGCATTTGTTTGTCTATTTTTGTTTTTATTTGTTGTTTTTGTTTTGCTTTTTTTTTCCTTTAAAAACGACGAAAATTATTTTGCTGGTGAAAAACTATGCAGTCTTTCAAAATGTCAAATATACATGAAAATCTAGAAATAATTCAGTCATCAAATTACAGGTTTGAAAATCATTTCAAAGGATCATGAAAACAAACAAACAAACAAACAAACAAACAAACAAAAACCTCCCGCAAATATTCATGCCGGCATCATCCTGCTTCTAAACAGACATAAGTTCCAAATTTGAAATTGTCACACTTTCATAATCTCGTCTTCCCCCTGATTTTAATATTTCTCTAGAATGTAATATTGCGAGCTGGTGAGATTTTGAACAAATGTACTTGCTTAACCTTTGTAAAGTACTCACACTGTTGTGTCACAGAAGTTTGAAAGTCCGATACACGGAAGCGGTGACGTGGCCAAGACTGCAGGGTCAATTGTAAGAAAATACTTTTGCTAGTGTTCCCCTCCTACGGGATCCTGTCTCCTACGCTAGGTTCTTTCCCCTTCGACACCCCCCCCCCACCTTTCCTCCTCTTCCAATAAATCGCTGTTTGTAAGGAGCCACTACTGGCCTGGACAGAGCCTTATTTCATGTTGTATCTTCAACGCAAGGGCGGGTAAAATATCGAAGAAACTTCAGTTAAACAATGAAATTGGAATCTTTTAGAAGAAACTGCGTCACAGGTGAATTACACATCGTGAATGCAGTTTCGTAGTTGTCAGAGATTCCTAAGTTTGGCAAAGCCAGACAAAGGGGAGCATCACTGCCCGCATAGATAATTGTGACCCACGTACGGTGAAATCAAAATAGGAGCCTTCGCCACTCATTTTTCTCGTCTAATTAATGTGTTTGTTTTCAACACTTACACATTTACGTATCATAATCCTTAAGACCAAACTGGCGTTGTCGGCATTACTTTGAGGATTAAATTTATTTAAAAGTGCATTAGTCCCCCCCCCCCCCTTTTTTTTTAGTGGGTCACATATTGATCGGCTTTTGGAGGAATGGAGGAAATATGAATGCCAGGAGATGTCTTGCCTACACAGCGATATAACACTGGAAGACTAGGGAAAATGACGAAAAACTAGTTTTTGCACTAACATGCTTTCAGTTTTAACTCTAGGAGTACCGGTATCATGAAGTCCACCTGGTTAAGAACTGGCTGCAGAAAATTGCAGTGATTTTCAAAATCAATTTCCAAATAATATATAACATATACAAAATGGAGTTACAAAGTTCTCACTATTTTGTTTAAAAATTTTAGAAGGGTCTTGTTTTTAAAATATAAATAAATTAATATCAATAGCAAAATCTCGGGCGCTCATCATATTATATTGAGAATTCTTATGTTAACTAACATCAAATTGTTGCAGACAGAAACAGTTTCGAAGTTTTATAGTGCAAGCTCTATCATGAAATGTTAATATTCTCATGAAAATCACCCAGTCAGGCCGAGTTTTTAATGTATGAAGACAGAAATCAAAGGTTGAGAAGGAGAGAGATGTTCACGGCAGTACAGGAAGGAAACTGGAGGTGGGTCTATTTTAGTTCTCACAGATCAAATTACGGCTCACACGTTAATGTTCAGTTCAGGTAAGGAAGGATGCTCTAAATAGAGATGGCGACTAGATCGGAAAGCAAAGATTGAATAGACACAACACTGAAGGACTTACTCAGGTGTTACCACTGTGAGAATACACCTAGGCTAGAGAAGATGGAACCACATCATAATCGTTTTTGAAAGTGCATGCTAAGAATTAATAGATATAGTTTAGATAGAAAACAAGCCTATAAATGGATAGAAACGAGTGTAACAATAGGACTACAAGTTTATAATCTGAATAACAATAATCATCACTTTAAGTGATAAATTATTATAACAATATACTTTTGTGAACAATTTAACAAGTAAAGTGAACAAAATAAAGAGCTACAAAAAAAAAAAAAAAAAAATGTTGGGACCTATACTACAAAGAACAGTCTTCATAAAGCATATTAATAGCCTTTCTCTTTCTTCATTAAATCACTACTATGCTATATTCAAATCTAAAGTTGTTCTCCCAGCCTGTTTGTAGTAAAAATAAAAATAATAATAATAATAATAAAATAAAATTTAAAAAAAAAATAATAAAGTAAAATAAAAAGTAGAATAAACCACTAATGCTACGAGATCTACAACTTCCGTAACTGTGATGAGGATATGATTTTCTTGTAACAAGACCTAAGTCAAGACCTGAATGCAATTGTAATAAAGATAAAAGCTCTGTTTTTCCCTTTAATTTCGATCATTGTATGTGTGTATTGTTGTTGTTGTGTTGTTACTTGCTTTGATTACAATCACAAAATGTGAAAACAAATAAGAAAAAAGTGAAACTTTCACAACAGTTGGAATCTCAGTCCTGCCTACAACTCTTTACATTATGTATCCCATTCAGAGACAGCGTTCTAATTTTGGGACATATTTTGATACCGCCTTTAAAAGTTATTTATACTGAGTTTTATGGAAGGTTTGATTCTTGTTTAGATATCTGGGTGTAAATCTCTACGATATTTCAAAAGAATATCAATTTTTGAGGATCTGCATATGAAAGGGTTAACTGCTCGGTATTTGCACCAAGGCATTCTGTTTATGGCGGATCATGTTTTCTGGCACGAATCTGCAGCTGATCGTACATCAGCTACAAGGAGGTAAGGTATCGCTAGCAGCTAGTAATATCTCTACCCTTGTCAAGCTCTCTTGCTAGGCCCGCCCAGGAAAGAACTGGATTCATTACAACCCCGCTCACCGTTCATCTGAATATGCACCTTCTCCGGATCTTAGTTCTCCACAGGGAATGATGATACTTAAAGTGAGTAACAATTCTGGCCTACAGTTTCAAACGCAGTAGACCCTTCGATGGCAATATAATGCTTTCCGCTAGGATCTAAAATATTGTCAAAAATCCCAGTCTTAGTTCTAGACAGTCTGAGAAATAATTCTAATATAATCAATTTTATAAGAAAATTCACCTTTGTAAAGAAAATATCACTGCATATTGTGAAGGGTCTCTTAAATTGCAGGTTATTCTTACCTAGCTGTGTGTGCCTCAAAATGCGACTCATCCTGAGAGACCCGGCCTATGGAACTGGCTATCACAATGTTCTTTGGCAATGTTTGAAACCCTTGAGTAGTCGCATAACGATGTCCTATTTCCAACTCAGAGTCTGAATGACAATCATCAGTAGGCTTGTCTTTCTGTTCCTTGGCTATGACATCTGTGCTGATGCCTTTGTCTAATGAGAACACGGAAGAATTACTACCGGAGCTTATCTTCTCCGAGGAAGAGTTATTGGAACTGAGCTCAGAGCGATGGGCGTCAGAAATGACCGCCTGCATTTCTGAGCTCAGAGCTTGAAGGCGTTGCCTCGTTGCCGGGCTGTAACCAACCTTAACTCTGCCACTACCCGAGGGCGGTTGATAACTAGTGTCGAATGTCACGTGGGCAGGTCGGGGGGAAAGCTTGTCATTCGATCGCTGGTGAGACTCTTTGCCGTTTTGTATACTGTCTTGATATGAATTTCTCACATTCTCGGATGTTCTGTTCCCATATATGGCGGAGGATGGCTGCAAAGTGAGCCCAGAGTTCTGATCTTCTGGGTCCTGGAAAAAGTTCACAGATTTCTTCACTTCAGCACTTGGTAAATTTGTATCACTTATGGAATGGGCTATCTGTCTTACCAACACCGGTTTGCCTTTTCTCCCGGAATATTTTCTAATGCCACGAAGACCAGAAACTGTTATATCCGGGGCAGAATTTGGTTCCTTTGTTTCAGAATTATCACGCTCCAAGGAGATGTTTTCCTCCGATTGTTTCACGTCTTCTATCTCTTCTGAAACAATGTACGAACCTGATGAGAAATCTTCAGAGTCAGAGCTCTCAAAAGAAGATGAGTATCTTTCTGTATCAGAGCTAGAGAAGGTAAAAATCCTTTTGGCCGGTCTGCTATGACCATCGGTGAAGGAAGACGCGCCGACCGTTGTGGTAGCAAATTGAACATGGTGGTCACCGTCCAACGCTGTGTTATGTCCGGAATCTGCCATGAAATTGACACCATGTGATCTGCTGGGAGGAGCGGAAATTTCGGGATATTTCTGGGCATCATCTTCGACATTGGTGACAAAGATCTTGTCATTCTGTAACCTTTCGTGTGTGGACACGGTATGCAGAGATTGGTCGGGGCCCACCTGTAGGACAAGAGTCACACAGGCAAGTTCAGCAATAACGCCAAAGCAATAGAAGATAAAAACATGCAATGTTTACTTTCAGCTGTTTTTCAGAATAGAAAAGCTAACATGGTGAAGTTTAACAATAATGGGACCATTAGAATTTTGGAAGTACCAAATGCATCGAAACAATGGCATTATTTTTTTTTCTCTGTCCCCATCTTTCTGTTTTGTTTTGTTTTATTTATTTTTTTTCCAGACTTCCCCATTTGCCATAAGCAGTAAAGAAATACATTCTTCAAGAAAAGCTACAAACATACGCATTACAAATGGTCACAAAATGTCATAGGCCTACTCCTCCCCCCCCCCCTTTTTTTTTTTTAAATCGCCGATACACCATGGTCATCTTAGAAATGACAGCAGCTGAAACACAGCAGTCTCTTAAAAACACACAGAAGCACAATCAACTGACCAGCAAATCTAGTGCAATTTCAACCAATATAAAAATACACACACAATCAGAATGAATAGCAGACACGATAGAATATCTCTCTTCCTTATGAAGCAGGTATCATACAAATACACAAACATTCAAAATGATAACTAACTTTCTTTTCTCCCTTTGAAGAGATGAGATATAAATACTCATTTTTAACATTGCACAGAAACAGCTTTATCGAACAAGTTTCAGCTCACCCTTGATTTGAAACTGATATTGAGCAGGGCACCAATGATGATGAGCAATACAGCTAAACCCAGCATGACGATGCCCAGTATATGCAATGCGCTGTACTTGGCGAATCCAGTCTCGTCGTCGAAGGCTACAGCAGTGAGCGTGATGCCCGGGATGAGCAGTGGGATGGCAAAGGCAATCATGCACATGCCTGCACTAGGCTTGACGTCCTCGCCCAGGCATTTCTTCTTTAGTAACTCACATCCCGTCAATTTGACGTCTTTCGTGTTGTTCCTGTAAAAGCAGATAACCGTGAGAATAAGTTTGTCTTTCAGCACTCCTCTTTGTTTTTAGTTCTTTCATTTGAAGCTTCTTCCTCATTGTTCTTTATATCCGTTTTTTCTTTTTTTTTCAGGGGTGGGGGGGGGGGGAGCAAGTGAGGCTACCGATGTCAAAAACAAAACAACAACAACAACAACAACAAACAAACAAACAACAACAACAACAACAACAAAATGGCGGTATTTCTTCTGTTTACATTTATTCTATGAAGGCAACTTTTACCGAATGTTAAAATTGGCAGGTTTTGCAGCGATAGAAAAACTCGTATGAATTATATACAATGAATGTAATGCCATAATTATAAATTCAAAAGCAGGCAATGCATTCAGCCACAAAATGACAGTTAGACATTGGCAACTCCAGCTTTCGGTACGGAAATACAACTTCATTACGCTTGATCTTGCTTTAAGGATTACTACGTTTACATTTTTATCCAAGGTTACCACTGAAATTTTGTTTGGGTTCCTGAAATACGACAGAAAGAGCAGTACGCATTTTGCTGTTCTATAAATCTGCCACAAAACCCATAAAAGGCGTACAGACTCGAAATCACAGAACGCGCAAAACTGTTGCCAAAAAATCCAACACGTTGTCGTTGTCTGGTTCGGCCGCCAGCGGTTTTTCTTCCCGTATTTAGATCTACATTTCCGCTGCCCGGTTTGCCGTCCCATTCCGAAACGGGAGTTTGGAACGATGAGTAGGGCCTGGAAGTCGTATGGCAGTATCGTTTTGACCTATATTATGAAAAAATCTCCCACTTTGGTTGTGGGTTGATTTCCAGTGTTTTCAAATCGATGTATTTGCCGGATTGTAGAATGTGAGAAACCGTGCAAATAAATTTAATCATAATAATTCTCAATTCTGCTGCTTCGAAAATGCCAAGTTTATTGACAACGAAGAGAAGAAGTTAGCACTTGTGCACGATTCAGGAACGTGACATGTTTGCCGTTAATTTATTTATTATCCTGCATCTGCTTGGTTCTATTCCGAGAAACGTAAGACTGAGAAGAGAGGACATCAACCTTGTGAGTTTTATGGCAGCGGTCGGTTGTTCAGTAGTTTACCTTGAATTAGTTCAGCAAAACGGAGACACCGAACTCAAGACTATCACCATTTTTCTCAATCATTGTTCGTCTGAACTACAATAGCACTGAGTTGTTGAAACACAGATTATTTACACGGGTCAATACAAGATAAACAAATACAAAGTATTCAAGAAAACTTTAGGATATCAGACCTTTTTCTTTCTCTTTCTCTCTCTCTCTCTCCTCTCTTTTTCTCTCCCTCTCTTTCCAGTACATTTGCAGTTTTTCAGTTCCAAACAGGTCTATTGTCTCAGTCAAATCTCACCGTTTGTGAGAAGAATTGTGCAGAATGGATTCAAGCTTGACTCCACCCTCTGGCTGCGCCTCAGTGGATAACGACTCGACTGATGACCTCATAGTGACAGGCCTCCGTGTTGGGCTAGTTAAACTTCAGAGATTTCCTCTGTGGGATCTGATCATTGTTTCACTGTGAATAGAGAAAAAAAAAAAGTTGATGAAATGACATGCCATTTCGAAGGCATGGGGAATTTTAAGGACGACAATCAGAGCAAGAGAGGATATTTTGCCAGCGGAGTCACAGGTTTGACGAAATAGTGCTTGTTACTTTTCCAGGAAATAGCTCTTCTATCTTGTTTTCAGGATATTCAGTACTTGAGTGACTTGCTATCATATTTTATATTTGCCTGTTAATGTACTTGTATGCCCGAGTTACAGGGCATGATTTTGTGTGCACTTGAGCGTCTTTAGGACAAATGGATGGCTAGGCGATAGATAGACAATGGTTTAAAAGACAAACAGAAAAAAACTAACAGATATAGCCAGACAGACAGACTGACTGACAGAATGACAGCCTGATAAACAGACAGACAGACAGACAGTTAGACAGACAAACAGACAGTTAGACAGACAGACAGACAGACGGACAGACAGACAGACGGACAGACAGACAGACAGACAGATAGATAGATAGATAGATAGATAGATAGATAGATAGATAGATAGATAGATAG
>JBCAUA010061328.1:5000-11302 GCA_038406235.1 Peronia verruculata
TTCCCCCGGACAGAAAATGAGCCTGCGCCGACGGCTTTGTCGTCCTTGGACCCGCCTGTAAACAAATGCTCAGAGTTTGGGTGATCAGAGATCACCCCTGCAATCATCTGTTCAAAGACCTCCTTGGGGGTATCTCGTTTATATTATCTGCTCATGACTCGCAGAAAACTTAGTCTTTATCGTCTTCCACCAAGTTTTCAAAATTATATCCCGATCATTTCAATATGAAAACAGGCCGTGCTATCATGCTTAACTTTCATTCAATCAGCTTGTCTAAAGAAAGTGTTTATTTACGCGACTGGGTCTATCTTGAACACTCGTCACCCCCTCGTAGGACCTACATGAGGACTTGCCCTGGTCGAGGGTCCCAGCAGGTTAAGCCGGCGGGGTTGGTCTAATTCATTTTATTTAATCATTAGGACAAAAAGAACTGGCGTGTATGGGAGAGGGTGTTCTTTGTTTGCCGACTCGTGGGATAGCGCTGGTGATGTTCTGTTATCGTGAGTAACGTACTGAGACTAGTCGTGTAAATAGACTCGGCCTTTCAAAATTGCATACCGATTATTTCAATATGAGAACAGGTCGTGCTATCATATTTAATTTTCATTCAATCAGCCTTTGTATAAATGGGTCATGTTAGGGGGGGGGGGCGGGGTGCGGGTCTTGAAAATAAGGTTTTGGGACTAAAGTATCAAAAATGGGGTTTTCTAGTTTTACATACTTTGAGCTGTTCTCATACCAGAAAAATAATGGATAGGGCCAGAAACATATGCTGTATGCCCCAAAACGGCACCAACACCACCCCACTAACTGACTGTATAGAGAGATTATGAAAATTCAATTGCGATTTTTTCAATATGTATGATTTCTTCACTTTTTTCCCTAAGGCTTTTTTATTTCCAAACCAATTGCCTTCAAATTTTGAATATACATTCTCCATAGCATGTGTTTTGATAATATGTATCGCTTTTCTCATTTTTCTTTTTTCTTTTCGGAAGGACAATTGGATATTTGGTGAAAAATTGCGAAAAATTTACATCCGTCCATATACATATTTCAAAAATTTATAAAAAATATGTTATGATTTATAAATAAAAAACAAATGCATTTTGTCGCTTAGATAGGATCATATTATTTATGTGCAAACTTTCACACAATTCCATTCAATACTCTAGGAGCCTTAGGCTTTTGAATATAGCTAATTTTGAAAACACAAAATCCAATACGGCGGCGCTGTCATGGCAACCGGATGCAAAGCAAACATTTTTTCCACACTTTTCCTCTAATTTGGACATGCTGAGTCTGAATTTGAAGCTTAAAAAATCTCTGGTCCACGCATTCGAAAAATCACTCTCAGGACTGCACCCCCCCCCCCCCTCCCGATTAATGGCGTCTATGTTTATCACAACTGATTTGTTAATAAGTGTCATGATCTCTATCTGCCTGTCTGACCAGCGTCTGCCTCTCTTTCTGTTGTCTCTTTGTTTGTCTGTCTGTTTTGTCTACCTATCTGGAGTGTTTGTCTGTTTGTCTGTAAGTCTGTCTGTTGGTCTCTGCTATCCTCAATTCATTGGGCTGTCTGTTTGTCTGTCTGTCCGACTCTTTGTCCATTTCTCCCTCACTCTCAGTCTCTCTCTCTCTCTCTCTCTTCCCTCCTTGTGTCTCTCGCTCTCTGTCTAGTTCTCTGCATTATTATCTATTAATAACAGAGCCCGACAAAGCACATTTGATAATCTCGTTTACACGAGGGTTCACTCACTTGAGGCGGATACAGATGTTACACAGAAATAGCCCTTGCTCTTGCTTGACACGGCACCGCTTGCACACCTTCAAGTGGCATCGGACGCAGTGTCTCCCTTTGTCCACGAAAGGCACAAGGGATCTCCAGACGCCAAACGGCGTTCGACATCTTCGACACTTTCCCATCATTTTCTCGGGGTTCTTTTCTCCGGGCTTTGGTAGCATTGCTTGGTGAATGATGTCGATCTCTTTTCGGAGGAGTCTAAGTACGAGGTGTTTAGAAATAAAGTTGAACGACCTTAGCGATTAACTTTATTGGGACGAAGTGCATTCATCCATCCATCCATCCATCCCATCCATCCATCCATCCATCCATCCATCCATCCATCCATCCATCCATCCATCCATTTCTCTGACCGTAATTACTGTAACATCACAGTTATGTCCTCTGAGCGATAGACTGTTATCCTGTAATAAGCAAGAAACGACAACATATGGTCACGAGTATAGGCATTTTACAGATATGTGTTGAATATTGAGACAACTTACACATTATCATTATCAAAATCACCGTTCCATCATCATTATCATCATCACCGTCATCAATGCCATAGATCTAGTCATAATTATTTTCATTTTAAATGTCTTGATCACAAAGGCAGAGGCTGCCAACTAGCAACAGCCACAAGATTTCAGAGCAAACAAAGAAGGAATATCCAAGAAAAAGATGCTCAAGTTACAGCAAATGTCGCGTATGCTGAACTTCGAGTAACTTCGGTCCTTCTATAAAGCTATCATCGTCATTATCACCACTGGCAACAATTTACAAACAATTTAAAGACACATTGGGTTGGACTGGCTTTGAATTTAACGGAACGGTGTAACAGCACAGTCAGGGCAAAATTGCGCCTAGCAGGGTGGAATTAAAAACATTTTCATTATCAAGACTACAGTTGCAAATAGCAGCAGGATGATAACAGCATTTCTTACTAATATTGCAAATGAGCAGTACCAAGTCTCCAAAGTTAAATTGTTTTAGGTCAAGACAAGAGGATCTTTTGAGCTTTCTAAGCCACATCTTGCTTCTCAGGGCATGAAATACGAGCTCAGACCCATAAAAATCCTTTCCTCCAACAGTAGTGGACTACATCGTATTCACACACACAGTCAGAGAGTCAACAGCCAGGAACGATAACACCCGCATGCTTGTCTTTACAGTTATTGCCCCGACATCTCCTTCCCTCTTCCGGAACACCGGGTTTGCACCGGGCTTGCGCGTCCGTCATCCTAAAGGTTTGTTTTTGGAAACGGAATAAGATGTCCCTGTATTGGGCTAATTTTTCCATTCCGTGGCCTCTGGGCGCATTATGATTTGTTGTTTCTGGAGCCCTGGCTAGGACTTGTCTTGCAAAGGAACGTGAGCGGGTAGCGGACCTACCAGCACAGGAGCGAAAGCGAGCCGGCCCCGAAAGGTGCTTTTAATTAGTGCAGGAGGTAGATAGAGGCAGAGACAAAATAATACAAAGGGACAGAGACAAAATCAAACATTTACTTGTATTTCGTTATCAGTTGTATATCTGACTTCCTTCCTCATCTGTGTCAGAACGGATTTTCTGTAAGCAATGAGATCCAGAGATAAACATATTAAGGACATGGGCGAAATCAAACGTGTTCTGTTGTCAATAGTATATTGCTGTCTTTTTTGTTTGTGTCAGAACGTATTGAGGATGAAAAGATGACAAGGGAGAAACAAAACACCATGGGTTACAATGAAGAAAAGACCCGTCATAAATCCCTTCTTCTAGAGACACAGATCTTGGCTTAATCGCTTGTCTCCTCAAACACAGTATGGGTGCTGTGAAACGGTCTTTGTGTATCAGAGTTTAATACTTGTGAGACAAAAACAAGTCTGATTATGACAACTTATAGAGCCGTTGGGGAAGTCTAAACACTGTATGTCTTAATTAAGAATATGACTTTTTTTCATCTTTTTAATTTTTTTTTTTTTTTCAAATGATTTCAAAATGTTACTCATATATATGATTGCAAAAGAAATACGTTATCATGTCTATGGTCTGCTACGAGTTAAGAGTAGAAAGCACTTCAATGTTACGAGGTGAACATAAAATCGATAACCAGATTAATCTCAGGTACATAATAGATCTGGTTTCTCAGGACATGGCATGATAATACTGTCTCAAAGTTGGATTGAATGGAAATCTGTCGTCCATAGACCATTAGACTAAACAAAGGTGCCAGAGATGATAACATACAGAGGATGACCATAATTTGGGGACAATTTTTTCATATTATCAGATTTATCTAATTGAAGCTCACTCAACAAATCTGACTAGCTATATCATTAATTCTAAAATTTAACTATCATTTGAGACTTCTTACCGTGGTTTTCACAATTCCTCCTCCTCCCCCCCCCCTCCCAACATGCGAAATGACAAAATTATCTGAACCATTGCGATTTTTTCTCTTTCATATACAGACAAGGAACACCGAGTTTAACTCAGAATACCCCAAAGGATGAATCCACTATGTTTCCGCTTTGAAGAAATTAACTATTTGTCTACGTTTGCTTCCGGTGGTGGTTTTTATAAGCTTTTCAACCTCCTAAGTGGTGGTTATCTCAGCTGTCCACAACCGTGGTCTAAAAATCACATAACATTATGGTGTTATGTGTACTCAAGAATGTTGCTTCCGACAGACGTAATTATCATATATCATAAAAGATATCTTACACAGAAGATAAAGCTGATTTGGCAAAACTGTCCTGATATGTCTGTATTGTGCCAAAAGCGTCCAATCAGCCAGACTTTTATTTCCAGTCTAAACTTGGATGCCATAAGTTCACAAATGTCTCAGATGGCCTTTTGCTTTGTTCTCATCAACATTGCCTGTCAAAATGGACTTGGGCAGTGACAAAGAATGCTCTGTGCCTAAACAAAATAACTTTGTCGACTTGACTATCCAATATTAAGTAACTTCCGATTTCCAGCTTTTCTGGAAAATATTTATTGTTATTCTGATTTTCCCGTATTTAGTGTAAATAAATTACTGAATCTTGTTGTTCTCTCATTGATAACTATATCCTTTTCATTCAGGCACGCATTAAAATGTAAAACATGGGAGTTTCTCTCTGCCATCTGGTGTTCTCTCTCTCTTCTAATTTTTTCACTTTCCATCTCTCTTCCTTTTTTATCTTTCTATTTATTTATTCCCTTTTTTGTCTTCTTGTACGTTATTTTCTATCCTTCTTCTCTCTGTACTGTCTTCCCTCTCTCAATTTTTTTTTAATTTGTTATAGACGTCTTTTACTCGATCTTCGTCTGTCTTTAATTTCTCGTCGTCCTTGCTAACCTTTAACCTTTCACCTCCCTCCCACCTTCTCTTTTTAAATTATGGGCATGTTCTAAAAGAGAGAAAACGTGCTATCCCTCACCAGGCCTCTCTCGCTCCTTCTCTCTCTCTCCCTCTCTCTTCTCCCTCAAACTTCATTTTTTACTTTCCCCATCCAAAGACCATCTCTTATCATAATGAATCCAAAACGGGGCGATGCTAACTGAGGCGTTGTTAAACAGAGCTGTGCTAACTCCAGTATAATCCTTGACAGTAAGAACTCCGTGACTGGGAACACCGCTAGTGTTGAAATAATCAGCTGTAATGCGTGCGATTAACATGCCAAGGCTTTGCGCTCTCTTAAGACACGCGCGTCTGATTACGTGTCAAAAAATGTGTAATTGGGTTCTTAAAGAGTGAGCACAAATCCTCGTTCCTTCTGTATGAAAACCACACACAAGCCGAGGAGGTGGCGAACGTCGCACTCGACAGGCGTCAAGCGAAATCGATGTTTTGTTTTTAAAAATTCAGGGTTTAGGTGTTTTTAACCTTGTGGTTACCACATTGGTTTTTTTTTTTTTTTCTTATACATAAACTCAGTTTGGGGTTACAAGAACGCCACATACCGCGGGAGCCTGGGATATATAAGTAGGTTCTTTGGTCCCACCTGCAGGGGCTGAAAGCCCGCTGTCGGTGGGATATCTCCCATAGAATGTCATCGTCGATGTTCTAGGGGCGACATCTCTTGTCTCTCTCTTCTAGCTCCTGTCTTCTGTCCCGCTTTCTTTCCTCTCTTCTTCTTGGCGTGCACATTTATCTTACCGTGTTTGACACAATATAGCCGCAATCGTGCTAATGTGTCGTTAAACCCCAACACAAACAAATAAACATGACGTCACCAGTTGTGAACTAGAGCCTGAGTCTCTGCAATAGTTTTCTCAGTCATTTTGTGGCTGTTTTCCCTTCATTTCTCCTCTGGTCTACATCCTTTTTACTTCTCTTTTACTGTTTCCTGCATTATACTTCAAATATCTAGCCAGAATGAGCCTTCAGTTTCTGTTTCTTCAAAAAAGAGAGAAAAAAAAAAAAAGAAAAAAAACTCCAGATGAAAGTGGAGACATTTTTTTCTCTCTCTCTCTCTTTCTCTCTCTCTCTCTCTCTCTCTCTCTCTCTGTGTGTGTGTGTGTGTGTGTGTGTGTGTGTGTGTGTGTGTG
>JBCAUA010061339.1:0-11302 GCA_038406235.1 Peronia verruculata
TGGTTTCGAGTTCGTTGCTATGGTTACGGCGGCCATATTGGATTTTGTTTACACGGTTTTTAATTTAAAATAACTTTTTTAGTTATTGCTCAATTTCAACGAAACTTTGTATGACGCTTCATAAGTTCATCCTTAAGATCTGTTCAGAGAAATACTTTGCCTATGTTTCACAACTTTTAACAAAATCATTCTGAAATGAGGGCACCTTCCAAAAATGTAAAAAATAGGCAAACTTTGAACTTTGGGTACCGCTGAAATATTAACTACACCAGTTAGCTCAAAAAGGGCTCTGAAAAAATCTCATATATGTCTCAGAGGATATACATACCAAATTTCATAACAATCTCTTCACAATTGTAAAAGTTATTTAAGAAAATGTGGTTTAAAATGTTGTTTGGAGAAAATTGAAGAAAACGGTCAAAAACGTTTATTAACGCTAAAAATATACGATAAATACCATTAAAGTGCCCTGCATTGTATCCAGCAGCTTCATATTCTTTGATGGACTGTTCCTGTGCCTTGTGAATTGCTTCCAGTCTGATCTTTTGTCTTTTCATCTCAATCCCGAGTGCATTGTCCATACTCTTAGCCTTTATTTTTAACTTGGCGCAACAATGATTCTTCCTCTCCCTACCATCCCGAACATGCAGATCTATAGATCTGACTTGTGTCTGAGTAAATATTTCTAGTTGTAGAGGTCATGAGATCAAGATCCAGTTTCTTTGAAATGAAGACTGTGTGAGACTGATGGTATCTGAATGTGAGACACTAGATCAACACAATGAGCTAGGGATAATGTGTTCTTTTGTTGTTGTTCACCGGTGTCTGCTACCAGTTTCCATTGCTGTTCTCTCGTTTTCGTGAGAATGTCGATCCTACCGCTCTGTTTAAGTCCTGCCATGATTGTTTACTTTCTCCAGAAACGAGATGAAAGGCTTTCAAACGGCTGGATGCCAAAAAACGATCACAAGACTAGATTATTGATCCGTTTGGTACACACGACACGAGTGCCAGTTGCCTAGTGATCCGAAGCCGCCATATTGCTAATTATATATTCTGACTAATCAGAAAATAGTACGGAGAAACCCGAGCCAGTGAAATTTTTCAGACCGTCTGAACGCTAATGAGGTCAGGAAAGTTATCGAAATCACAAAAACGTCATACATGGTTGGCTATAAATAAAATTGAAAACTCTGATTGACTGCTAAAAGAAGGTGAATTTAGACAGGAGAAATCCTGACCTTTACAATGGTATGCTATGTTAGGGGTGAATCAAAGAAATGCAAACTGTTTTCGGTGGTAGAAAACCAGTGTTTCCATGGCGTTTTTCTAAAATTCTGTGACAAAATGAGAGAAGTTTTATATTTCAAAATCATTTTTAAAATGGTAAACCAATAAAATTTGTAATTGTCCTTGTTGTTTCATGATCTAAAGATGTTATAGAAGCCAAAACTGCCAAAAACGGAAAAACGACTCAAATTTCATAAACCTAGCTGTCGTCGTCGTCCCCCCCCCCCCATTTCCAAGCTTAAAAACAAGCATGGAGTATGAATAACAGCACACAGATATTTCAATTCATAAGGGATAATCATATGTTACGTGTTGCATTCAGTGAAATACTGAATAGTATAGGGGTGAATCTTTTTTCACATCCTTCTTTATTGAGAGACATCCTATCTCATCAGCAAAATACAGGTGTTGAATATACATCAGCAACTTCAAATATGCAAAGTCAATTTCCTCACCTGAAAGATCAACTGATTTACTCGAGGAATCCTTCTGCCTTGCATTCTTTGCAAATCTGAAAATCCAGGCAACTGTTCTAACTGCCTTAGAGAAATCTCACCACCATTTGATATCCAAGATATCAGTTTTGGTCAAACAGACCTTGACTTCCACTATTTGTTCATCTGCCGTCAGGTTCTTGATAGCACTGACCTTTCTATCTCTTTCCTTTGAGGGAAGTCTCAACCATGGTGGACCTTCAAACCACAAGGAACTGTGTAATAAATCCGCTGCTGACAAACCTCTGGTCAAGCAGTTGGCTGGGATTTCTTTACCAGAGCAATGATGCCAAGATTCAGGCGCTGTAGACTCTAGGATTTGAACAAAACGGTGGCATACAAACATCTTCCTATGAGTTGGTTCACTATGAATCCCCTGTAGCACAAAAGCTGAATCTGTCCAACAGAAGTATCAAACACCATCTGGGAGGTGTAGAATGCTCATGACTGAGCGGAGAAGCTTAGCCCCGCCGATGGCTCCAAGAAGTTCTAGTCTGGACAGAGTCACCGGTTTCAAAGGCGCTTCTCGAGCCTTTGACAATACCAAAGTAGTAGTGATTGAACCATCTTGCTTTATCACCTCGAGATAGACCACTGCACATAACCTCTTAGAGAACTATCACAGAAGCAGTGAAGTTTAACTTCTCTTTTTTCCCTCCATGTGGGGGAGACAAAACATCTGGAAATTGCTTTTTGCCTCAGCGTGGATAAATCCGTGATGAAAACTGTTTCCTCGTCTCACTGGGAACCTGTTCATCCCAATCCAAGCCCAATTTCCAGGCTTCTTGAAACACCTTTGTAGGAATTGTAAAAGGGGAAATAAGACTTAGAGGGCCAAATGTTCTAGCAATGCAACTTATTGTCACTCATTTAGTGACCATAATGTAAGGTGAAATTGACATGCCGTCAAAGGTAAGAACATCTTCCTTTGGAATCCAATGTATTCCTAAAATCTTGAGAGTCAACTTCAACTGTCCTGTCTTGAAAACATCTCTGAATGTTTTCAGCCACCTTATCGCCGTTTGACGACCACTTGCACAGTTTCATGCTGGCCTTACTCATTATCCGAGAAGCTTCAGACATTAAGCCCATGATTTCCTCATCACTGTCTCCACTTGATAACCAGTCATCACAATACATGTCCTTGGACAATTCTTGAATCACCCTACAACTTGCAAGATACTGTGACAAGTGATGACCTATTGTGGCATTCAAAAGTAATGAACTGGCCTTATTACTGAATGGCACTCTAATGATTCACATGGTGCAAATGCAATTGTCTTACCAAAGGAATCGATGTATGTCTCTGTCCTCTGGTCAAACACTAACCTGTAGGAAAGCCTTTTTTATATCAGTGGATATAGCAATCTTGTGCCCTCTAAACCTAATGAGGATGTCACTCAATAAAAGCAACAGATTGGAATGGTTTCCATGCAGTCATTGAGAGAAATTGCATTTGGTCCTGGGGTGGAAGCATCAAAAACAGGGCAGATCTTAGTTCTGGAGCTCTTCACAACTAGTTAGTGTGTCAAATGGAACACAGGATTTAATGATTTGGGTTCTTGTTCTTCCACAACCTCTTCAACAGTGCCCTGTGCCTCCATTTTTCTGATAACTTCATTGTAACCTTCCTTCAGGTCAAAAACCTTTGCCAACTTCCTGTCAAGTCTTTCAAGCTTTTCCTCAGTCTCATTGGATTGCAAACAAGCCTTCTTTGAATTCAACCAAGGAAGTGCCACTTCGTAGTGACCCTCCTTGTATTTAATTTGTTTTGAGAATTCTTCCATTACCTTGGATCTGGGATTGCTAACCTGATCTGGGTGTTTGCATTCTAGATACTCGAGATTTCACATTTTTATGAATTCCGTTTCAGGATTATCTGTCAAGCAAAGAAACTAAGAGTTATGTGGCAGAGCATTTCAGTCAGAGTAAGCACCTGACAAGCATTGACCAAAAAGTGTTTTCCAAGCTACAAGCCCACAAGGACTGGGAATGCAACAGTCTGTTATAATAAGTTTCCAATAATAATCCTGACCACTTAAAGTGTCAGTGACAATTTGACTGTTGTCTTGGATATCATTTGGAAATTGACAGATTGGAAAATAAGACAAAAAGATCATGTGGAATTGCAGGCTTAAACATTGATGTACAAATCACCTCAACTCCTATTAGTATCAATTTTTCCTTTTACCCTTGTTTACATTAAGATCAATTTCATAAACATTTCTGAAAACCTTTTCTGAAGGTTTTATAGACTGAAATGAAGACACGTGCAAGCCCACTCTACTATGAAAGGCAGGTTTCATCCTGGCCACAGCTTTGCTTGTAATAAAACTTCTGTCTGACCCACTGTCAAACAAAATTGTTACTGGGACTCCATTGATATAAATTTTATCTTAGCCTAAGGTTACTTCCAGGCTGTAAGATTCCCATCAGACTACCCTTATCCTAGCTTCTAGCTCAAAAACGTTCGTCAGTTGCACGGATGCTGTAATTCAACCCTTGATCACTGAATTTTCAAGACATGTCCATTGACCCAAGGTCATCACATATTGAAACTGTCCAGAAGTCTTTGGCTTTGAAATCAGAGTTTGCACCTGCTTTAGATGGACTGACCAATAATGCTAAACCATCTATATCTGCCTGAGTCAGACTTGTCCTTTTCCAAGACTGGCTGCCAGCCATGACTAATGAGACCACTCGGCCCATCCAGACTTGCTGATGTCTGCTCAGTCCCACCCATAGCGATTTAATGAGAACGGAGGTATGACAAAATGGGACAGTAATGTGGGAGAAGCCATGTATGACTGGCCTTCTACCTGGCAAGCCTCCCATGGGGGCCTGGGGTTTTTAAGTAGATTTTCTGCTCCCATCTGCAGGTGGTGTAAGCCATTATCAGTGGGGTATCTCTCAGGAAGTGCTATTCTCGACACTCCACGGGAGACATCTATTCTCTCTCTCCTTGCTCCTGTCCTCTGTCCCACTTTCTTTTCTCTCTCCTTCTTGACCTGTAACTGTGTTTGACATAATATAGCTGTAATCATGCTGATGTGTTGTTAAACCCCAACACAAATCTACCTGGCAAGCGAGACAAGGATCCTGTAGCAATCACTGTGCTAGAGAAACCAAGACAAACAGCTCGTCAATCGTTTTGTAAGTGGGACATCAGCACAGACTCTTCGTCCCTCTGAAATAGACTGACATGTCAGCTTCATTAAAAAAGAATGATTAACAAATAAGTTTAAATAAATGATATGCTGTGAGAATGGAGAATGTTCATGAAAAAAAGTACCTAGAAAGAAAAGAAAAAGCTATTTTTTCCCCATGTTCTTTTCCTTATAGGATGAAAAAGATGTCCAAAGATGTTCCCATCTCCAGAGAGAACTGTTGTTGTCGGCCATTGATTGCTGTAATGCAAGTTCCAAAACAGGAGGCTTCATAGTATATTCAACATGTTCTGTGCTGGTAAGTTATCTGCTACACCCATTTGCTCTTTTCATTGTCCTCACTTTGTTCATCTCCCCCCCCCCCCCCCCAAACAACCCTTTTAAATTTATATCCACACCACTGCAAGGGACATCTTTTTTTTAACCTGCTTGGCTTATGTGTCAGAACAGGGATGACAAACTTCTGATTTTAATAAAAAATCTGACTTGCCTGGTCATTACCAACTTTTCTGCTTTTGTCTGATCAACTGCTGACTTTTGCTGAGCGCAGTAGCTGATGGCAGTTTTATAATAATTTTTAATGTTATATGTCCGAAATGATAAAATGAAACTGGAATTATGATAGAATTTTGCATATTCTCGATTGCCATATTAGTGTTCAGCAGCTGTTCGAAGACTGAGTTTATAATTCCTTATACTTGGCAACTTGCAGTCAAATGGCTGCATTCAAGTTGTAGATGGAAAATCAAAACACAAAAGTATCAACAATGACAAATAATATGCCACTGAAGACAAATATCCAGGGCAACTATACATGATTTAGAACTAGAAAATAATAATTATTATGTTCAATGGTTTTTAAAATTTTTCAAAAAAATTTTCAGAATTGTTTAGTTAGTTGCCGGTTGCACAGTCTTTTTCTATTTTATAAAATAATATGCTCAATGGGTATGATTATGGCACTGTGAGGACATGCACTTCCAGATTCCCATGAAAACATGCAGATTTCTCTTGGCATACCAGGTTTAGAATTGTTTTATTTATTTATTATATTTTAAGTGTCTTATGCAACCGGACAGTATTGACTTAGAGAGAGGAAGGGGGCAGGGGAGTTTTTGTACAACAGTTTGATATTCCTGGTCAGATCTTCTTACAGTACTTATATTTTCATTTTCATTGCTCACTTTATTAATTGTCTGCCAGTCGTCTGCCAGTCATGGGTATCTGCCTTTCCATTTCATCTTATAAATTTTGGACTAATTACTGTCTATGATACAGTTTGATTTGCAAAAACATAGTGTACTGTTGCTTCCAGCTATGTCTCCAAAACACAGAAAAATGCTGTCCCAACATTTCTAAAAGAAATAGTGTCTGGGAAAGATAAGGTGTCATGATAGAGAAGATTTCAAGGTAGGCAAAGCAGCTAAGCCATTTTGAAATCCATTTTGAGAAAATGTAAGTAAGTTTGTCTTACAATCACATGAAAATGCCTTGGGTTTTCCTAGCATTTTCATCTGTCAAAGAAACCATGATCAAGTGTTATGATAAATCAGACTCAGAATATGCTGAGTATTTTGAGATCTATTTTATGAAACTGGAAATAAAGTTTGGTAAATTAGCTTGACACTCTTCATGGCACTAAGGAATTAATTTAGAAAAGTACACATTGCACAGACACTATGTCTTCCAGTTTATGGAATAGTATACTGGGGGACTAGATATTATTTAAAATGATGTTTTTTTGTAGCATTATGACAACAATAGCCTGTTGGGGAAAATGTGGGCTGTATTTGGGCATTATTGTTGTCAACAGCGAGTCGAAAATGGAAGAAAAAAGTAGCTTTTCTTGCTGGTACTGATAATTCAAATCCAAATGTGGATTACTTGTGCTGGCTTTTTTTCTTTTTTTTGGTCTTTCTTTGTTTTCCGATATTACACAGTTGTGTTAAACAATGAAATCTCTTTCATTCTTTTTATGTTTTTGCATTTTTTAAAATCATGTCATAAAGGGTAAAAACATTAAAAATCCTTGTGAATTTCCGAAATATTAATTATTTGTCAAAGACTGTTGGGAACAGTCTGTCACAGTAATGTTGTAATAAAGTATGGTCTTGCTCAAAATGAGATATGCCACCAAGAATTTCCACTCTGTTGTACATTCCATCATTGGCTGTGCAGTTCCATAGGACAATGCTTAATGTGCGAGTTAAGTTTCTTGTGGGGTTGTGAACAGTGCCTGGTGTAGCTGTGCAACCCAGTTCTTTAGTAATAGTCTTTGTCGCAATTGGTCAAGACAAAGCAGGATGACTGGGAAAAAGCAGAGGCTGCTGAGTCTGCCCCATGTGCTCATGGCTCTGCTGCCTTCTGGATTCCCTCCTCTTCTGCTTGTCTGATTCCTCTCTGCACCAGCGCCAGCAGTCACTATTGTCAGCAATTGTTTCCCTGTTGCAATTCATCAGGGTCAATTTTGAAAACTTTCATGTCACATTTGAACACATCCTTGAATCTGAAAAGGTTGCGTCCGGTACCATTAGCGAGTTGGCCATAGAGTTGGTCCTTGGAAATATGCTTATTTTTCCATGCTACTTACAGGGTAGATATCTGTAACATGCTTGGGATTCCAGCCCTGGCCAGACTGTTGCTATGCTGTACTCAGGCCTGCCAGGTGATGCCCAGAATGCATTTGAGGTACCGCATGTGGAGGTGTTTAGACAGTGTTCCTGCCTCAAATGGAAGGTCCATACAAGAGAGTGCTGAGGACACAGGCATTATACAGGTGTCCTGGTATTCTCTGTGAGCTTCCTTGTGTGCCACACCCTTTTGGACAGCTTGGTCATGGTTGCTGGGACTTTTCTTATCAGCTGGTTGATCTGTATGTGACAGGCTGGTACATGAAGTCCTTTGTCACTTCCAGGGTATAGATGTTGATGAGATTGATTTTGAGTCCAAATTCTTTGCAGGCATTTGCAAACCAGCAGGGCCTCTTCAGTGTGTGAGGAAAGCGCTGCATCATCATGAAAGAGCATCTCTCTCACAAGGATCTGGAATACCAAGTCTTAGCTCTTAAGCAAGCGAGATTGAACAGGTTACCCTCAGAGCGTGTTTGCAGGCAGATTCTGTGATGTGAAGAGCTGAAGGTGTACTTCAAGGAGTAAAAAATGTTGAAAAGTGTTGTCATGAAAACATTGCCCTGTTTTACTCCACCTGTGATGGAGAAGGTTTCAGAGCAAGACCCATCATACATAACTGTTCTCTTCATGTCCTTGTGGAAAGAAATTTCCATGCTGCAGAGCTGAGAAGGACAGCTGATCTTTTCCAGGAGATGAAAGAGCCTTTTCTGTTGACCAAGTTCAGAGCCTTCATTAGATTGATGAATGCCAGATACAGTGGCTTGCCCTGCTCTTTTGCACTTCTCATGAAGCTTGGACAGTGAGAAAATCATGTCAGCAGTTGACTGGCCTGCTCTGAAGCTGCATTAAGATTCAGGGTACACTCGAGCAGCCAATGTCTGGAATCTGGTAAGAAAGTTGTGAGCGAATACCTTCCCGACTATGTTGTAGTTGTTGCGGTTGCTGTGGTCGCCTTTGTTCTTATAGAGAGTCACAATGGAGGTATCATACATCTTGGGAGACTGCACCTTCTCTCCCTTACAGGCAAAGTAGGTCTTCAAGCAAGGCTGACCACATTTTTGATCACTCAAATTGCTCTGTAGATTCAAAGTGTCCCAGCTGCCAGGGTGAGCACACGGCATTCAATCCGAACAGCCTGTGATGGCATGAAGAGAAGGCCATTCAGTGCCACAGAGCCATATAGCGGCATGTTGACTGCTGCACGTGAGGCAGTATGCCCAAAATTACCATCCTCAGTAATGATGTCCAAAACCTATATTAAAGCTATCAAGAAGAGCACCAGGAGCATCCACACCCACGCTCCTAGACCATCAAGTGTGAACATGGAAAAAGAATCTAGCGGAAGCTCTTGTAGGAGGGCTCCTCCTGCATGTAAAATCTAAGGGTCCCCAGAGGCCTCTGGCTCCAGAGTGAAAACTGCATATAGTCTGCCATCCTGGCAAATTTTTTTTTTTGATATGGAGTATGTGGAAACCATGCCTTCTGTTCCCTCTCTCCTCTCCATCCCCTCCACCCCTTTTAGTACCCACGGCCTCTGTCTCACCGCTATCCCCTCCTCCTCCCACCACCTTCCAGATCAAGTGTCTTTCCTAGCCTCTCCCCCTTCATCTATGCCCACCTTTAAGCCCACAACAAAACATACAAAGAAGATTGAAGTGACACTGGCTTCCAAGAACGATTTTAAATACATAAGATATGGCTGCAACCAGAAATTATCTCATCCTGTGGTGCTGCAGAGGCCTCAAGGCCAACATGCCAGAGCTGCAACAACTGATGACCTATTATCAGCTTGTTGCAGTCAGCTCGCAGGAAACTAAAATGTCGCCTAAGCGACCAGTGGAGATACGAGAATATACCTTGTACAACCACAACGGCCATGACACTGATGGATTGGGCAGACGAGTCTCTGTCATTGTTCCTGGCAGAGTTCCATCGACTTATCCCCCCCCCCCCCCCCCTCGCAGGCTTTGGTTGTCAACATGACTGCACACAGACCCATAACCATCTGTTCCATCTGCCTTCTTCAGAAACTGTTAACGCTGCTAATTTAACTTTCCTTTTGCAACAGCTTCCTGCCCCATTCGTTCTGCTTGGGGATTTCAAAACCCACAGTCCCCTATGGGGCAATTCCTACACCAACGTGAAAGATAAATGAGATCGAGAGGCTGATGTCCCACTCCGATTTTTACCTTTTTAATGATCTAGTCCTGACTTAAATACATCGAGCAACCGAAACATTCTCCACTTTTGGCCTTTTCATGTGTCACCCTTCCCTCTTTGCAGACTAGTCATGGTTTGTCATGAAAGGCCATCATCCATCAAACCACTTTCTGATCTATATGGTTCTGGATGTCCGGGTAACCGCCACCCTGCCGAGATGCTGGATCTGTGCCTAGGCCACTGGGCACAGTTTACAGTGCTCTCCTATTTCCAGCTAACCTCCCACGCCACAATGCCACAATCGAGGAGTTACAAGAGATTCCTTTGGATGGAAATTGCCCAGGCCTGTATCCTGAGGACCTCAGTATCTCCACACAGGATAAGCTCTGGTTCTCAGAGGACTTCAAATGAGTCACAGAGGCCTGTGAAACAGCCTTCTATGACTTTTGAATGCACTCACTGCATCTGGATGGGGGGAAAATTAGAATTGTAAGGCTGTAAAGTTGGTCAGTTTCTGAGTCACTGCAAGAATTTACCGGCAAACAGGCCGGCAATTTCAGGCTTTTTGTCATGTTGTGTAGAGACTACAGAGAGATAAATTTGGGACCACAAGCTTTGCTCGCAGATTATTGTTCAAGTTATTAATGCCTGGCAGCTATATCAGTTCATCAGTTGTTATCTTTACTGTTATATGAAAAAACTCTTGGTAGTCTTAGCTGAAAAAGCCAAATAGTGCAATGTTTGTATATAATTGAAGTTTCTTAGAATGTTACTGTCATGTTTGCATGAAAGAGAAGCAGACTTGCAGACTGGAGAAAACTTGCTTCAAGATCAGTATTATTTTCTGTGGTAGAAATCTTGATACTCTGCACTGCATAGAAACATCCTGTCAAATGTCAAGAATAATGAGATGAAAAATGCAAGCCAGATCATAAAATCTGATTGTGGGAATGTAATTGTAATTCACCAGTGCCAATAAACTTTTCATCCTCAGGTGGAAGAGAACGAATGCGTCATTGACTATGCACTGAAAAAAAGAAATGTAAAAGTTGTTCCTTGTGGTCTGGACTTTGGAAAGGAAGGACATACCAAGTAAGTGATAATTTCAGACATTTTAATGAGGTCAGACTTCTGATTTCAGGAAAAAGGAGCAGATTTTGTTATGGCGGCCAACTTTTGTGTTAGCACTGACTTTTTGGTTTTGTTGGTTGGTTGATGTGTAATATGCTAGCAGCCCATGTGTGATAACATATGAGCAGTATAGGGCCTCGGCCTGAGCTGCTACGATAAGCTGAGGGAGGTCCCCTCCCTAGTTCCAATCCCTACCCTCTCGCGGTGGCAACTTTAAAGGATTGGGCCCAGCTAGTACTGCCCGATCTGAACTGACAGGGGCGGGCGGCCAGCGGTACCATACCTGGTCTGGTCCTCCCCTCGGTGGGTGCTCGTGGGACACCGGTTTTGCAGTTTCTCCGGAGTTCCTGCTCCTGCCTGGACGGGCGGGTTGCTGACGCCTACCCCTCTCGGCCCTGCCTGGCATGGGAATGGGGCGAGCTGCCGGGCT
>JBCAUA010061360.1:0-11302 GCA_038406235.1 Peronia verruculata
AGTCAGAGAACATGTCTGTTCAATCTCCGAGATTGTCTTGATGAAAACCCAGCTTTTCCAAACTACTAAAAAAAAGATTTGTTCACATGACATGGAACTAACTGTAACTGCCCTATAGGATATAACATCCAATCACATGACAGACATGCACACAATGTCTCTGCTGTCCCTCTGCTAATCCTGACCAATTTTAAATGATTTCCAGAACATCCTGTCACACAGAATACATGCATTTTTCATCGAGAATCAAAGCAGCCATCTAACACCTAATTATGTCACATAATAGTAAAAATGTCTTGCCCCCAGGGCAAATGAGTCGGAAGTCGCACCAGGTGAGTTCAAGTCACAGCCGTTTTTGACCATTTTTGACTATTTTCCAACTATGATACCAAAATATTTCTTTTTTTCTTTCAGATTAAAAAAGGTTAAATTGTCTTTTTGTGAAAACGAAAAAAAATTTAGTATCTTAGTTGGAAAGTAGTTAAAAATGACCAAATATGGCTGTATATCTTCATTGCCCAGCACAACTTCCGACTCATTTGCTCTGGTCGCAAGACAAATGATATGCATGCAGTTTCCCACAATTTCCCTTGCTGACAACAGTTCTAAATGGTGCATATTACATGCATATAAACAAAAATTATTGTGCCAGAGACATTGTCTCTCTAATGCCTTCACTGATGTAAATGCAATCAGAGTTTTACACTGCCAGAACATGCCCTCAGTCTCTTACAGTTTCTCTTGCTGACCCAAGTACAAGTGACACAGATAAAAATACTGTCTCACGGATTAAATTAACCCTTTGGAACATTTGATCCAACAATCAATTCCAACATATACCCATATTCAATTTCTCACAGTTTTACCTTGCTGACAACCAGTTATAAAAGACAGACATCAAAAGCTGTCATACAGATACAACCAGTCTTCTAAAATGTTCCTCTGACAATCAATGCAGTCCTCCACAAACTTCCAGTATTACATATGATAAGTCCAATCCCTATAGTTTCCCTTGCTGACAAGAGATATATCACACCTGTAAATCTTTTGACATTTTCTTGACAATCAGCTGTGACATTTTCTTGACAATCAGCTCAGACACACACAAATGAAGACCACAGCGGAAACAAAATACGGTTTTCGTAGTTATCAGCCCTACCAGTAGCCCTCCTACTGAAGTTTCATGCCTTCTGTTGCCTCTATTGAAAGATAAAAAATACAAGAATATATTTCTTAAATAAAAACCATACACTTTCAAATCTTAAACTTCATTTTATATAAAACTAGTATTTTGTGACTACCGTCATATTTCCTGTGGTCTTCAAATGTACATATATTACCTTATCAAATATTCTATCATTTTCCTTGTTGACAAACCAAATATAACAGATGTACATTACACACTGAGACACACATCTACCATTCTCCTCTGGCAATCAAGACACACACAAATCTCTGCCACGCTATAGTAATACATGTATAATGTTCAATCTCCCAGAGTTTTTCTCGCTGACAACCAGGCCAAAGCCCACTTCAGATTGGTCAGCATATATTTCAGAGCTTTTGTCCACTGTTCCTCTGAGTTGAATTGCATCCTGAAATATAAGCACGCACAGTGAAAGATTTCAGAATCACTAATGAGCATTTTATATTTCTATCAAATTCTGTCTCATCAACTAAGTACAAGCTTTGAATTTTTCAGTCTCGGGCTTTCTGTTCTAATTTTGTAAATTATGAACATTTGAAAATAAGTTCTCTCAAAATCTGATATTCTATCTATGATTTCTCAGAACATAACATTCCTCTAAGCTATTATAAAATGAAAATGTTAAAAAAAGTGTTATATTAATGAACTCCCACAACAAAATGACTGACAAAGTTAAAGTATTTGAGTCTTGTCCTCTATATGCGGGGAAGTACAGTGGTGCTGCACTGCTGGGACACGGTCTGAAATAGCCAAGCCAATTTCCCCTCTTGGGGGTCAAGGGATGGTGCTTTTTTTTTTTTTTTTACTTTTATATGCCAGATCAAAGCCAATTAGATTATTCAGAAATGAGTTCTCATACACATTCTCCAGTTTCAACTTCAACTCAACAGGAACATAAAATCTCAGCTTGTCAATCACTAGTAGATCATCAGTTTTACAAGAACTATAACAAAGGTTCTAACAATGAAAAGGCTAATAATTCACATATCTTCAAGTGTGTTCCAACAACTTACTTGATAGAATACTGTGCCTTTTCCCCTTCATAGATTTTCCCTTTGCTCATCTTGTACGGTAAATTGAAGCTGGAATCCTCTTTTTCAACCTCATCTCGAAACTAAAGCAGAAGGGAAAAGGAAAAGATACTGAACCTTAACCTATGTTCATAATACAAAATTCTTGGATATAAATCAATGCACATATTATATTTTATATATATATAACAGATAAAATATAAACAAAATTGAAAGGAAATTTAAAAGGTAGTCACATTAATGATATGTAAAGCTAAACGGTATATCTGATTTCAACAAATAACTTAAGAATGAAAGTTTAATTCATTCTCTACAAAATATAAGGTTGGCAAACATTAATTCGTATGCTGGCACTTCAGTCCAATCTCCAAGTTAAAACTTCTGTGTCATGAACTTAGAGGAGAACACTCTGAACTCTGGTGTGCAATTATACTATAGTTGAAAAGTTACCAAAGGATAAACATTCATTGGAATTTGACATCTTTAGAAAATGTGAACGGCGGGTCATCTTGTGTTGCAGGAGCAAGAATATCTGCATTTTTTTTTTTTTTTTCAAAAATGCTCATATATATTTCCATCTCATGTCAGATCCAACAAAATTTACAAAGGATAAAAAAAAAAAAAAATGGGAATTATTTTGATTTTAAATACTGAATAAAGAATTTCAAAAAGAAAAAGACTACAACCAAAAAAAAAAAAAAAGACAATGAACACAAGAATTAAAAACTCAAGAGATAAAATGACAACCAAATCCAATGAGAAATTAAAAAAATTTTAAAAAAGACAAAAAGACACATATCTACTAAAGAGAACATTTTATGGCATCATCTAATGCTCATAAGGCAACTGCTAAGTCATATTTTGGTTACTTTGAGAAAACTGGGAATTAGACTTTCATACACCACATAACATCACACAATTGTCTTGAGCCCAGGGCAAATAAGTCAGAAGTCACTCCGGGTGATTGCCAGTTATGGAAGTTCATAACTGCTTTCCGACGCAGGTACCAATTTTATTTTTCCTCATGAAACAGAGGGTTGAATTTTCATTTTATGGAAAACAAATAAAATATTCTGGTATCTCAGTTGGAAAATAGCTAAAAATGGCTGTAACTCCAAATCTCCCAAAGTGACTTCCAACTCATTTCAGAGCACTTCATTTCAAACAGTGCAAATTTTTGTTGAAATTGAACATGGAAACAATGCTATAAGTGCAGTGTACTGAAGGCTTGAAGTATTCAGCTTTAGCCTGAATTCAATTTGGCCAACACATGATCTATGTAGTTATTGCATGTGCATGATGGTCAGTGCAGCAACTGACACTTGAAAACTTTTACTGGTGACACAAAAAAAGAAAAAAAATAAATAAACAGTCCCTTGATATTTCTTACAGTGTTATGTATCACATCCAATTATGAGAAGATAATTGTATCTAAAAACAACAGTCATAATTACGAATACATGACAAACAGCATGCAAAGTTAGATTTGGCTAATTTCCTTGATTTAAATAGTTTATTTCTTTAAAAATGTAATTCTAGAGTTTCGTTCATCAATCAAGTAACACAAATATGAACATTCTCACCTGTTGTAAACATTCTAAGAATGCAACCATGGCTGAATCAAATCTGCAGATGGAAAAATGAAAAATGTAAGATCAGCACAGCAAATCTAAAGGACTGCAGGAACATACAATTGACACGATGCATAGCACACCATGAATATGTGCTCATGGATATGAGCACTTTAGTGCACTTCACTGAAAAATAACACATGAATATGTGCTCATGGATAGGAGCACTTTAGTACACTTCACTGAGAAATAACACGGACCATCAGAAAACCAAAGGGCATCAAATGGCTAAAGTAAGAAGACGTGGAAGGGTGAAGGAATAGTGTAAGATCTTTCTGGCAGTCATGTCTGGGAAGTAAATGTGGCTGTGAGAGTCAATCCTGAGCAACAAACTTCCACGACTGTGCAAAAACTGACAAAGACAAAGGCATTGATTTCAACCCAGAAAGCCCCACGTGAGATGTAAAATGGAATTCTAGAGGGTGTTATAAAGACAAATTAAGATGATTTTTTTTTTTTATTCACGGTTTAAATTCTCAAATATGATAATTCCCTTGTAGTGCAAAACAGCACTTCAAGAGATATCACAACCAGATTATAATGATAGTTCTAGAATGCTGTGATTTGTCCACAAACATGATATGACTTTAATGTGAGATATCTTAATTTAATACAACACTCAAAGGGGATGCACTGTGCTAAAACAGCAAGACCATGAGAGACCTTTAGTAGCTGACATGAAAAATAATGGTTGTTGTCACAGACTTACTTGGTGTCCCAGAGAAATCGGATACCTCCAGATCCATACAGTGGCAGCTCTTTCTTCTCATCAATCACTTCTATATAGGAATGGTTTCCGTGTGGCACAGGGCGATATCTGGAGATGAAAAAAAAAAAAATTTAAAAACTTGACAATTATCTCAAAGGCAGTATGATATCTCTTACTCACTCAAGAAGTGACATTTTTTCTAAAACTTTTGACAGAGTGTTCCTCTGTTCACTAACAATATTGATTGTGTGATTATCAATTTAAACCCAAGTCCAATTCTTTTGACTACCAAACTCTAACTGCTTCAATACATTTTTCAGAGTTCCAGTTTGTTGGCTGATAAAATCAACTGGGCAATCTACTCTTTAAATGAATCTAAATTTGACAGCAGTGATGCCAGCCATGAAATTGATCTCGTCAATTGGAGCGAGCTAGTGACACCAGTCTCATGACTTACTTTTTAAATTTGAGTCCAATTTTGTTGGCAAGCGACACCAGCAGTAGGACAACCTGGCCCCAGGCAGCATTGATTTCTGTCCACTCCACCTGGCAAATTGAAGGATAAAGGATTTATAACAATGCTACTGGGAAACTTCCAATAGAAATAAACAATTAAAAAGTACAAAATCATTATTATACACAGAACTCTAATTCAAAAAGCCACACAAAACTGACAAATCCAACTATTTATAACAATTAAAACTACAGAAATATGTGTTCTGGATTCGTTTTGCACATTTCTTGTATCTAGACTACACTATTTACCATATTGAGCTGGAGGAGGCAAAAAATATTATTTGAACATTTATAAGCCCATAGGAATGTACTATGAAATCTTTTTTTTTTTCAAAATTCACACCAGAGCATTCTGTGAAAGTAGCTGTAGTGTATTTGGTTTCTCAAGTATGAGTACAATAAATCTGTTCTGTGACTTACAGGATTGGCTGGCAATCGACCAAGTCGGAAATCATTGATTGTTCCAAATTCTCCATCATGCCTGAGATAAAGGAAAGAGAAACACAGGAGAGAAACTGAATAAGTGACAAACAGAGACATGTTGACATGCAACGACAGGAGTGGGAGATGGAGAGAGACAGGGTTAGATAAGGACAGCCAGGAGTGAGAGAGAGAGAGAGAGAAAAAGAAAGAACGAGACAGAGACTGAGCCTCCAGACTCAGAAAAAAGAAAAAGAAAAGAAAAAGAAAGCAAGAGAGAACAGGTTCAGTATAATGATCTAGGCCACCTCAAAGTCAATGCTAGAGACAGTCATTTCAACAGTCTTATTCAAAATACAGAGAATTCATATAATAACATAACAGACAGCGCAGATAGACAGACCGAATGTGGTCATTTATCTAAGTTCAGCAAGGTAACATAATGCACAAAAACAGCATAAAGAAAAGACCCAGAACATATTGTATTCATGTAGTAACACAGGCAATGTACAATCCCAATGTCAAGACACCCCACAATACAGGCAAATTCATACCACTGCACATTTTGTGTACTAAACAAAACATGAAATTTAGAGATAACAGCTGGTTTGTACTATTTGTGATATAACATAGAAATAATATTGAGACTTTAAAGAATACAATCATATGTGTGTCATAATGTCTGGACCGTATTTAAAAAAACAAAAAAAAAAAATGCTTAACTTGGTACAACAAAGGCAGGATATACCAATATATGTGTGATCCACATAGTCCAACAGTTCACACCTATTCTGTAAGGTGAAACAGACAGTGTAACTAAGTACAGCAAACTGACCAGATATGGAAGGTAGCATTGAAGACATTGGTCTTTTTCAGCCTGTCTAGCTGTGCCTGTGCATACTTGAGCTGGTTATCCACACTGTCAAATGCAGTATAGAAATATATTAAAACAATCAAATGCTGCACTACTTTACCCACTACATAGGTCATCTACTGGTAAAATATTTCATTACTCCAATATAATCATAATGCTTATGAATGAGCAAACATGATAGTACCCCATGTACAAGTATTTCAGTTTAATGGAATAGAAAAACACCTTGAGGTTATGGAAAGCAAATACACTAGCTGAAGTTTCAAGACTGATGCCTCTACAGCATATCCATTCAGGTGTCTTCTATAACACATAGTTCAGCCATAAAATGTTCACATAGTCATTATGAATGATTATAGTACGATACTTTGCCAATACAATTGTACAAGTTGATGCTCAGAGGCTGATAATAAATCCTCATGTCTCTTCTTTATTGCAATTTTGACTGATAAGTTTTTAATTAACAGAAAAAGAATCCCTCTTTTGAGGATATCACTTTCAATGTTCCACTACACTGGTAGAGAGAGTTGTTTTGAGGGGAGAAATAGAATGTCAGATGAGTGTACTATAGCATTAGCCTTTTATAGGCACGTTTCAGTTGTCCAAGTAGAACTTCTCATATCTCCTACCTTCTCTGTTCATCCTCCAGTTCAATGGCAACTCTGCTCTGATCATTAAAATCTCTCCAGTATCTGAGGGAAAGACAATAATTGACAAATATTTACTTTGACAGGGCCACAAATTTTCATAGGGTTGTTTCTGTTTGGGCTCTTTTCTAACTTTTTGATGCAGAAACTGACAGCTACATAATTATTTGCATTGTTTCGTAATCTTGAAAAATACAAGACATTAAGATGTATGAAGGACTGGAGCAAAACATGTGATATCTCCGTGACAACAGGGCATAAATTTAGAAATGCATCATCGATAGTCAATATGTCCATAACCAAACATATCAAATTGGTAAACAAGTTAGACAATAATATAACAATATACATCACAGATTTGAACATCTGGCTTATGTCACATAATGTGATACAGATAAGAATGACAGCAAGGCTACAATTTTTTACTGATGATTTTTTTATGCTTTTTTGTAGCAGATCAACTCTAATTTTGGTGACAAAACCAAAACATTGAAAAGTACAGATGAATGAAAAGATAATTAACTTTGCCATTTATTTTTGCAGAAGATAGGAGAAAAAGAAAAAGAATTTGGAATAATATATAGAGACTTACAATGACAAGCAATATATGGCACAAAATAAGAGAAAATGAAGTTGGCAGTCCAAGGCAGATTTAGACAGGGTGTGCTGAGGATAAAATAGAGGAATCTGGAAGATACACTGATATAGACTCAGGTGAACATAACAGCTTATGACCAAATCTGCAACAAAAATGTCACTAACACCAAGAAGTGATGACAATGCCTAAGCTCTTTGCCACGAGAACACATGATCAAAATATCAAATATCAGCAAGGAAGGATACACAGTAGACTCTGACAGAGGTAAGCCTTACTTCTCCTCCTCTGCGTCCAGTCTCTTGGCTTTCTCCTTCTCCACCACCATGGCCTCTGCCACCTGAGCTCTGTCTCTCTCAGCCTGTGCCAGCTCTTGCTGCAGCTGTTTCTCCTCTTGGTACAGCTGGTCAGGGAGACAAGACAATACATAGATCAACTTTGTATAAACATTTTCAGACATATCTGTTGGCAAATAGCTCATATTCGACTAAGCACAGATCTGGAAATCCCTGGCAGAGTGTTTGTACCCACTTCTAAAAACAGGGTACTCACTTATGTGTATTACACTCCTCGAAATCCCACAACACTAACTGAACGCACAACTTCAGGGAAAACACGACCCCGGAAGTACGTCATACTTTTCTTACATCATTAACTCATTTTATCCGGGCTACGAGTTATCTCGTAACGACTTCTAGTCCAGGCTACGAGATAACTCGTAATGGTTATACCAAATGGGCTTTTGCCTATTTCTACTTGCGAACTGGTAAATACGGAACTGTGGCTGTCCTAGCACTACATGACAATTGTAATGGCATGTTTTCCTTTCAAATTTGATGCCAAGACGAC
This sequence comes from Peronia verruculata, assembly GCA_038406235.1. NCBI lineage: Eukaryota > Metazoa > Mollusca > Gastropoda > Systellommatophora > Onchidiidae > Peronia > Peronia verruculata. The sequence continues at coordinate 8,480 of JBCAUA010061360.1, forward strand.
CGAATAGCGTGGTAAAATGTCTCGAAAATGGAACTGGAAAATTGACAATGTGCTCGACGAATCTAGATAGATTCTATTTAGATGCAGAGAGTGCTGATTTTAATCAAAATGACAAGATGTGAGATCTAGATCTAGTGATTCGTATTCAGAGGAAGGTAGATCTAGTCTAGATCCACTAGGACAGGAACAGTGATGAGACGAACTTGTAGATCTAGAAGCTGAAAGCCGTCGTTCAAAGGCTAGATCCAGAAATACTCGAGGTGGGCCTGGTTGTTTTCAAACTATTTCAATGATTTATAATATTTTGATTTCAGATAAGCTTTTTTTTCACGATATAATCCCGCAACAGCCTTCATATCATGACTCGTATTATTATGTGTCAGTAGTAGCTAAATGAGGATTTATTTGTCGCCCATATGTGATCAATGAATTTTGTGTGTAGGCTTCACAGAAGCCCTAGGACCAGGACGCTGTAGCTGGCGGTAGGCCTTTGATAAAAAGAGTTAAATCATTAACATCAACTCACTACTACTATTATCTGGAGGGCATCGAGGCTCAAGAAGCTCACAGAGAAGAATGTAGTCATACATTTCCTCCCCACCGTAACAGGGTCAAACAGAAAAGTGAGGCAAATTTTTGAATAGTTTGGAATGTTTGTACCCCCTGCTAAAAATAAACACGGGTATTTCCAACCTTTTGCTTGGTCGGAACAAATCTATTCCGATTCAGAGCCAGCTACATAAATACTTTGTTCCATTCAAGCCTGAGTTTCCAAAAATCAAAATTTTTCATTTCAGCCCCTCTTCCAAAATACTTTCATACCACTGATGTTATAGAAATATATAGAACAAGAACAAAACTAAAATTTGAGTGGGTTTTTTGCTTCTGCAGTAATATGTTATTGATACTCACCTGCTTTAGTTCCTCATCCAGTTCCGACTCTGTAAACACATCCTCGGAATAGCCCAGCTTTTCCAGGAACTCTCTGAAATTGAGGGAATCATTCACGAGTGGTAAATACTGATGGTAACAACCACGGCTGTTATTAGAGTCCTCATTATTAGATCCATATTAAGAAAGCAGACACTGTGCTATAGAGCATCACATGACAATGACGACTGGAGGACTATGGTATTGAATTTATACCAAGAGTCTCACTCATAAATGGTTTCAAGACAAAATTTTGTATTTACTTAAGATGTCTAGAACAAATATTTATAATCTGTCCAGCAACCAGTTACAAAATGAATCTTATGTCAATTGATCACCAAATACCGTTATTACCAACATGTAAAACCCTAGTTATACATTTGCGTGTAGTGCAAAACATTTAGAGCTAGCTTGACTGTAATTGGAGATGCTGCCAACTGAAGAGACAGGGGGTAACAGATCCCTCAGTATCTACTAAAATACATGGAAAATTCAGCAAATATGAACAGGTTAGCATCTATATGTCTTGCGACCAGGGCAAATGAGTCGGAAGTCGTGTCGGACAATGAAGATATATATATGGCTGTTTTTAACTACTTTCTGACTAAAATACTAATTATTATTTTTTTTTTTTTTTCACAAAACGACAATTTCAAATTTTTTAATCCGAAAAAAAAAAAGAAAAACTTTGGTATCATAGTCAGAAAATAGTGAAAAATGGTCAAAAATGGCTGTGACTTGAACTCACCCAGCACGACTTCTGACTCACTTGCCCTGGGTGCAAGACATATGTTCATCTCACAACATCCTGATATACAAATAATCAACCTATAAAAAACAATATTTTCTTAACCCTAGAAGTCTCAAGAGGCCAATCTGCTCTAAGACAAACTCATACATCGCATATAAATTCATTTTCAAATAAAATACAAGGTAGTGACAAGGTTCTCGTCTCATATTAACCCTTGGAGTGAACTGTGATTTCTAAAACATGAAAAATAATTTGCATAGAGATGTAAGCCCTACAGCAGTTTTTTTCTTTTTTTTCCCTGACATTTTAAGGCTTAATTTCAGGGACGGACATTCTTCCAGTTTCTGCAATATAATAACACTGACATCCGACCATCCTCATCTGCCCCCAGTTTACTTGAGTCCAACTTACAACTCATTCTGACTCCTATGAGACATTTGGAAGAGTCCAGTGGAAAAAACCTGATATGTCACTTTTTGTTCAAAGGGAGAAAAACAGAAATTAAAGTTAGAAATCTATAGTTTTTCACATGTACTCTTTTAAAAACTCCTTTTTTAGCGGAACTTTCCTGGTCTTTTCAGATTATCGTTCGGGTTAAGAAATCGTAGCACTGTGCTTTATAACGTCAGAACAATAACTCATTTTTCACAAGAATGTGACTTATCTGGTTTTTCCACTGGAGTCTTCATTTGCATTTCAAAGGCAACCAAATAACAAAATGTCTGAGCAAATACAGTACTTTGGAAATAAAGCATAAGAGACAGTTTTAGTATCTGGATCTAACTATATTTGAATGAATGCTGAAAAGAAGTAACTGTTCATGAATCTGATTTATACTCTTGAATCTGGGACAATAAAATCTGGATTTCCACCTACCTGTATTCTTTGCTCTCATCTTCCAGCAGCTTGAGCTGATAATCCAAGTTATCCAACAGGTGATCTGTACATTCCTAGAGATGCACAATCATGCACACATGTGTAACTCTGTATTCATTTCTTAACTCTTTAAGGCCCATCGGACGGTGGCACCGTCCGAGAGTCACGTTCATTACGCCCGGCGGACGCTGGGAGCGTCCGGTAATGTTTACATTTCTTTCGTTGCTCTAACGCCATTTTTTCGTATTTTGCTTCACTCCATTTTC
>JBCAUA010061371.1:0-11302 GCA_038406235.1 Peronia verruculata
CAGAACCCGCGTTTCGATCCCGGCCTGTTTTTCTCCATGAGCAGACGCCATACCCATTGAGCCACTGCGTCCCCCCTGGCAAACCGGGGGGGGGACAAGTGGTCGCAAAGCTGCCGGGGATGATTCCTCGTCTGGTGCGGGGAAATGCCCAAATGGGCTCATGTTTGTGTTACCAGTCCGATGCGCACACTGTAAAGCGCACCGCGCAAGAATCTCACGGTACCTTTGAGTTTCTCCGCCGACCCATATAGACATAGGCTCAATGTGGGATTGGAGTCCAGAAATAGTCACCTGAACGTGGCCAGATAGGAACAGTAGATTAGGATGTGCTCAGGAGTTTCAAGACAGACTCCATAATGCCGGCACAGCGGGTCGTGACTGGGGTTCAGGCAGTTTAGATATTGCCCGAGAACTTCCTGTGACGTGGCTGAGCCTCGTGGTAGCCCCATGCCTTTTCCAATGCGTCCCATTGCTTTAACCACTTCTGCTTGATAGCTATCCGGGTGCCTGGGTAGGTGGTCGGGACCTCCTCCTGGCTACCACGGACCCCAGCCTTTGCCAGGGAGTCCGCAATTTCATTCCCCTGGACTTCGACATGCCCAGGTATCCATTGCAGATACACCCTAATTAGAAATTAAGCAGGAATGTCCATTCACCTTCGCTATCGTTTGGCAAATTAGCTGTAGTACCTCCGTTTCGAAGCTGGGATTGCGAGACTCCAAAGCTTGAAGAGCTGATCTGGAGTCAGTGAACACCACCATATCCGCAGGGAAAGCAGATCCATCCTCAAACTTGCTGAGAACACGAGTTATCGCCTCCACTTCAGCATCATAATTGGAGGCCCTGTTGCACAGGCTTCTGAGGCAGTCAGCGGGTGCCCCATCTGGGAATGTAAGATATACCCCATAGCCTGCATCCTGGGTAGCCTCGCAAGTGGAGCCATCTATGAATGCTCTGACCATCGACTCAGTGGGATACTGATGGATGGTTTCCAGTGCAGCTGTGCCGAGGGCCGCACTTTCACAGGACTTGGTAATTTTGCTGTCAAGAAGCGTCGGATATACGCTTAGGGGCACTGAGGAGATTTGCATCGGACCCTGGTCAGTTCGTCGTAGTTTGGCCAATGAGGAAAAAAAAAGTTGACAAGGGTGCCGCTTTCTTTCTCCACACGTTCCCGATGTTTTAATATCGTCGAGTGTATTTAGGGGAATGCCATACTTGTCATCTGTGGCCTTCTTGGACATCGCACTTCTATCTATTTTCTGACTCAATGGAAAGAGCCGTCTTCTTTCTCTTCAGTGGGTTAGAGGAAGCCATCACATAGATCTAGTCTGTAAAATAAAGCTAGTCAACTGCAGGTGAAAGAGCATGAAGTAAATACTGACTAGAGCTATACTGTAACACAGTGATTGTAACACAGACGCTAGGCGCAACACGTTGAGTTGTCTACACACGAAGCATCGTAATAACAGGGCACATGCATGTGTTTGACCGTGTCAACCTAAGGCTATCCGAGGATGCTTGATTATCTATCTGCATCACAGCCCCTCGCACACTGCCCCCCCGCCCCCTGTGAACACATGGCCCACTTGAAGCCACGGCGCCGGGCACATTCACAGTACATTTATGCAAATTAATTGCCTGATTCCTCACACCCCATCCGCGACGCTGTCTCCTTTGTTTTCCCGGTTTGGTGGGAACCACGTGGAGAGAACAAAAGCCGATATTTACCTTCAGGGCAGCGCTTACTGGTTTGATTTAAAGAAAACTCGCAGCTGTGGCTCCAATTTATGCAAGAGGCATTTAATGGGCACAAAGAGGGGAAAAAATCTATTGTTTCGTTTTTATTCGAATTATCAGAAATTCGCATTATGAGAGTTCCATTTGGGTTGACTCGACTGTAATAATATTTAAATGTTGAATGCACTTACAACCTGTTTGATCTGTATACTTGCCATAATACTTGACTAATACGAACCATACAAGTTATCAACCACCTGAACCCCCAAGTTTCTGCTAATAAGTCCCAATTAAAGTGGTGATTACAACCCCCTCTGCCAGAGGCAGTAAAATTAATCTAAACACATGGTACAATTTTGATTCTCTGAGCACTTATAGCTTCCAGTTCCATAGGCTTCAATTTTTCATCCTCAACTCCCCTCCCCTCCTCCCCCTCCATCTTCCTCCTCCAAAACCATCACTCTATTTCAGTATAACCTTACGTTATCACTATTACACTTATAAAAGAGTTAAAGTGAAAGATGACTTCAACAAAAGGGTTGTGATGTTAATAAAAACCCAGTGAAAAATGGAGTACTTCTTGCTTTTGACAAAGACCAGCTAAACACAAAGTGAATTTTTTAGGAAAATCTACCAAACTAAAATCAAAGTCTGGAGAATATATGAGCAGCATTTTACCTGTCACATTGAACAAGCAAGGCAGAGTAGTTCTACCACAGCCATCCTGACCAATGACAGTGAAGGAAGTTAATGGATCCTGCACAGTGTGAGATGGACAGCCGGACTCAGTGCAGACAAATGAAAGACCTTTCCCGTCACTGACATGAAACTCTGGTGTCTGGAGCCCTGTGGCTTTGAACTTGAGATATGCAGTGTCTCCATCTGGCAGCTCAAGTTCACAAGTCGAGTTCCCAGAAGCACACACTAGGCCCGCATATGTTGTAGTTACCATCAGTGTTGGTGGAACCTCTGTGCCTAAATAACGGTTGAATAGTAATGAGAACGATCATCAAGAGAACAAGCGCAAATTCTAAACAAAGTTGAAATGTTTCTGTGAAATACAGAAAAACAAAAGCCTTTTTGTTGGCCGATAATTGTCAGCCGTGTCTTAGTAATCATTGGTGACATCAGATGATTTTGGCTATGTTCTGATTTGCATTTCTGCTATTGGATACGTGAAACAGATATCATTAATGGTCTTAACTTTCCTAGCTTTGCTTTCTCAGCTGTTGGTGTCATCTCTCTGTCTCTTAAAGTTCTTCACTCCTCTCCATTGCAGTTTCCACCTACAAGATACTCCAAGGCCTTCAACCATTCAGTATTAGTAAAGATTAGAGTCACATTCATTAAATGTGTTAAAAGTGTTAGAGAGGTTATAGGGATTATCATACAAACCATTGGCATTACAATTCAAGTAATAAATTTTGTGAAATTGTTGTCTTTGGTGGGGCAGCTTTACAATAACCTCTTTACTAACTAGCTGTCTATTGTTGTCAACATATTGTGCTAATATTACATGCTGAAGTATCTCAGATATTGGTTTTTGTCTTCTCCAAAGCTTAACTAACCCAGTATTATTGGAAAATCAACCAGCGCTGTAAGTCTGTCACTGAAGTTATTGTCGTCCCAGACAGCTCGGAGTTGTCCTTCACTAAACTTAGTCTTTGCTACTCCACTGGCCTTGACCTCATAACTGTTTGAACCTTGTGAACTTGAGCAGCATACATCTGTACTCACTGCTCTACAGGCATTACTGGTGAAATCCACAGTACACATCTGTAGGGTAGATGCAAGATCGAAATATCCATAAATACAAGTATTATTATTACAGCTTCCTCATATTGTAGAATTGACGCTGGCCAATCTTACACAGGGACATCTGGACTACTAATTCTCTGACCAAAATAAGAACGAGTCAAATTCTGGAAATGACAAATAATATTATTTTGAGCACAGTCTAATTGATACCTGACTCTTCTCTCAATATTCTCTCCCGTTCCTTGTATTTTATCTTTGCTTCCAGTTCTCGTATGTTGTATATTCTTTTCCTACCTTGTTATGTCTGTTTATAGAATGAAACAGATCAAATGCATTTTTCTAACCTTTGGAATTCGCACTTTGAGCCCCTCATCCTTCTCCTCCTATTTCTTTCACGATGAGTTAACCTACCGGTACCCAGTGTGCTGATATGTCAGCTGCCTGTCGTTGGAGTCTGATTACATTTTGCCAGCCAGATGTGGAGTTGATGACAACTGTAAAATTGTAGCTCTCGCCCTCTGTCAGACTAGAACACTGGGATGAAAACGTCGTTGGGGGGTCAAAGGTCAGTGAAACAGACTGGCCAGACGTGCCTGCTCAACAAGAACAAAGATAAAAAAAAAAAAAAAATTACATAGATAACTGTTTATTTTCACTTCGGACTCGGTCATATAAGAGAAACTGGTCGATTATTTCCACGCCAGCAGAGATAGCCTAACACCTATTTACCTACAGACATTCTTCACCCATCCGTTCTGTGGCCCACTGTGAAATTAATTTTCAAATCTGAAAATTTTTAATTTTTATTTTCACTAATTTGCATTCTATTCCGTGTACTCCTTCATCTTCCCTTCAAGCCCAACTGATAGTGTAACAAGTTTGTTTTGTTTTTTTTATGAAAACGGGCAGGTTAGATTTTGTGAGAATGTATTAGCTTAACCTACTGTTAAGTAGCAGAAGTTGGAAAGTGCGATACAAGGAAGCGGTGACGCGTCCCACGAGAGTGCCTCGTCAAATGTAAGATAATACTTTTGCTATTGTTCCCTCCCACTAGATCCCCTTTCTACCCTAAGTACCTCCCCCCCCCCCACTCCCCAAGCCCCTTTCAAATAAATCCTATTGACAGAGCCTTACAGCGATGTGCACTATTAACGCGAGGGAGAATCTCCGTTTAATAATTAAATTGGAATTTTGTCGAAGAAAGTGTGTCATAGGTCAATTACACATCGTAAATGCAGCGTCATAGTTGTCAAAGATTCCTAGGTTTGGCGAAGCCAGACAATGACGGCATCAATGTCCCTTCATAGATAATTGTCACCCACGTTTGTTGAAATCAAAACAAGAGCCTAGTCCTTTTTTTTTTCATCTTCATTGTTGTGAAAGCAACTTATGTCCGGTATTAGGTATGACTATGTTAGGACATTACGTCATGCTAAGGTGTTCAGAAGAAAAAAAAAATGAAAAGGCAAATAGTTTTTAAAAAAGTCTGTTTAACCAGTAAGTCAGCTGTCCCTAGAGTCGTTCCGGGATAGTTGTCAGCAGAGAGTCATTCCTGAAAGGGTCGTCCTAGAGGCTCGTCCCTTGTGTGACACTGAAACCGCAACCAAGTGGTCTCATCACAAGTCCAAGACTCATGCATTGTGATGCCCGCCCCTGGAGCGGTGACGTGGAGTTTGTCGTTCATCAAATCTAGGGAAAACGTGTCCAGCAGCACAGGGATCTGTGCCCACAATTCATAGATCTCACAAAAAGCAAAGCGTTTGACACTGTCAACAAGGAAGCTTTATGGGCAATTCTTACCAAACTTGACTGTCCAGATACGCTCATCATCAAGATACAACTTTTCCATGAAAGCATGACATGACAAGTCTTTTCCAGTGAGAGTGATGCGCCACCTTTTAGCATCTCAAGTGGGGTGAAACAAAGTATGCGTCCTCGCCCCGGTGATATGCAACCTGTTCTTTTCACAATTCCTATCTTATGCAGTGAAGGACCTGATAATAGGCATAAATATCAAGTTCGAATTGGATGGATCTATGTTCCACCTCCTGAGTCTCACCGTTCGGACCAAAACGGTAGAGAAACTTATCTCTGAAGAGCTGTTTGCGGATGACGGTGGCCTCATGGCCCACACGGAAAACCATCATAGTCGACCACTTTAGAAAGATGCCAAAGCTGTTTGAACTAACGATCACTCTGGGGAAAACACAATCAAGCCCCAGCCAACCATTAGCATTGATGGCGCCCAGCTGAAGTGTTGCAGAATTTCAACTACTTAGGCAGTAACATCTTCCAAGATGGATGTCTGCACAAAGAAATCACTCATGGGATCTAGAAAGCCAGTCAGGCCCTCGGGAGACTTCGCATGAAGTTCTCCCAGCACGTCTAGCAGAGAAGCGTGAAAATGTCCAGAGAACTACGGATCTATGAAGCCGTAATCCTGTCATCATTGCTTTAAGGATGCGAAAAAAGGTGTTGTACTACAAAATTTAAAACCGACTGTTTGAGGCCCCCCACCTTTCCCTCAACAGTATTTAAAGTGAAAAAATGGATTTTTGATAATTTTTGTTCCGTATCTCTATTGTTGTCATTATCACATCTAAACAACTTCTCAGATCATTTACAACTTTTAATCCAGACCTGTTTAATACAACCTGTTGTAAGTCTTTTATCTTGAATGAGTCTGTTCGCCAATGCTTACATGAACAATGACTCCACAACTTTTATTTACTATAAACTGTATTACTGCGCGGGCTACTTTCTCAGCTGGTGTTTTTAGATATCGTCTTAATGACATCGACAATAACACATTGACGGCTGTCCTGCTCCTCGGTTACTACACTATGTTTCAGGGACAATCAGTTTGATACCTATCGTCTGAGTTTTCTCTTTGATCTGGAGGTGTGTGAATGTCTGTGTGTGTGTGTGTGTGTCTGTGTGTGTGTGTTTCGGGAAGGATTTGCCAATTTATTCTTTTTTTTCGTCCACCTATCTCTTCATTTGCTGCCCTTGTACCTTCTTCAGTCGATAATTCCACAGAAAATTGACTAATCTCATGTTGTTGTCATATTATTTTATGTTGTGGCTTCTGATAGTAAAGAAGTCTTCAAATTCTCCAATGTGTTTTGTGATTTTCAATCCCAGCTAAGTTCCTGGGACGTCCATAAAATGAAATACTGGTTTTAAATTTCATATGTGATGCAAATCAACACCAGTATCTTCTAGGTATTGCCTCATATCTGGACTAAACAGGTCCCAATTATTGGGAATAATCAGAGTATAAACAATGAGCTAGTTGTCTGCCATGTCATCATACTTTTGTTTGTTTATCTGTTTTTGGTTTACACAAAAATATGTGATATTATTTAAAATGTATATTATTTGCATCGCGCCCTGGTCATCAAAGAAATAACTAAAAATATGTGCAGTTCTTGTGAACTCATTTTTAGATAACTGTGTTTGCGCAGTTCTTAGGACTTATAGAGGTTGTATTAATAATTTGTGGTTTAGAGGCTGAAATAAATATTAACGCAAGCTTGACGTACGCACTTACCATTGTTTAAAATCAAAATGAAGAGTAGAACTGTCCACTTGATGAGAACCATTCGTAAATTATTCTTTCTCTCATTACTCAGCACTTCCATGGCAATTCACTGCAGGATAGATGAGGATTGATAGTCAGTGTGTGTACAACTCAAGAAAAATCACAATCGGTTTTTTTAAAGCAGTCCTTCAGACAACATGCGTAAATAGGTTTTATTTGAAATGTGTCTGCGTTCAAAGAATGAAAATGTCTCATTGGATCTGTGGGGCTGTGAAATCCTCAGCTAATTCAGTTCAGCTAATTCCTATCCACATTGCTCTTCTTTCTCCCTGTAAAAGAAGACGATGACCTGGCGTTTTCATCACTGTTGATTTCATCACGGCACCCCCTAGTTCTAAGGCACATTGATACATATCTGTCAGGAAGATTTCCGCTGACAAGCTAAAACATCATGGGGAAAGAATCAGTTCCTGAAGATTGTTAAAGTCTTCGTAACCAATCCCCTAGCTAGATAAAAATGGAAGCCAGGCGTAGGAATAGACATTGAGTTTTACATCTGATTTTCAGTCGGCGATCACATGGGGACAGTAGTTCTATTATTTTCCAATATACTAGCTACACGAGATGAAACAAAGAGCGATAAAATCAGGCACTTGCCATTTTGATGCATTCAGAGAAATCAGGCGTTTTTCAACGATGAACGAATTTTTAACACAAGTTTTTTTCTTCACAGATCCCTTCTATGTCAATGTAAAATGCATTTCAGAGTAAATTTGTTGAGATAGATTGATTATAAGCAAAAAAAAAAAAAAAACAAAACAAAAAAAAAAATAAAAAATAAAAACAAAAAAACTGCAGTTTAGCGGCATAGCTAAGTAAGGATTAGCAAGAGTAAAATAGAAATGATCAGCCATTTTCTCACTAAATTCAGCTGCAGCACCAAGTCATCCCCATAGTCTTCAATTGCCAATAACTCGACTTCTACATAGGGTAAAAAAAAAAAAAATCCCACACAGAAAGGGAAAAGAATAATCTTGACAGTGATACCAAAATCTCCATATGCTCAAAATGTTATGACAGCTTGATTTCATCGTCTCGTATCTCATATGGTCCCAGTAATAGGGGATGAAGGCAAAACAGGGCCAGGAAAATAGCAATATCTGGTTATTGTGTACTGTTTCTTTGTTACTCTCTCATTTACAGTTATGGGCAGCTGAAGTTGTGTTAATAGCTGCTATTGTAATATTAATATTTTTTCTACTAAAGTAATGTTTCAGAGGGAAGATGTTGTGTTGACACCCACGGTATTGTCTCCGGCACTGTTAAAAAAGTGATATCTTTATGTCGTGGCGCTAGACGTCTGATTTATTGGTCGGAATAGAAATTATTGATCATCACCTAACATCTGTCTGAGATTAAAAAGAAACACAGCTATTCTAGACATTGATCAGCTTATGATGAATAAATTTTACTCTTGAAATCTAAGTCGTGTTTATTTGCAGATATTGTTGTACAAGTTTTCATTCGATCAGAACAAAGCTCTTTAAATTGACATAGATAAGAAATTAAATGTTCTTAGCAAGTCTATCCAGTTTTTGTTTTTGTTTTTTGTTTTGTTTGGTTTTCACCTTCGCTTCCTCTTCCGCACTAAATAATTTTCATTTTTTTCCCCGCTCACTTGCACGCATTATATCCCTTCTGTCTCAGGCCTTGCGTGTTCTTCCACTTTAATTCAGGTTTTCATGGTCTTTCTCTCTCATATGAAATAATCATATGCATGAAATTTTCCTGCTTTCATCTGCGTGTGTTACTTATCAAACTGAGGCACTGTTACATAACATTGTAAATCATATTTTTGTCTGCATGTACCCTGAATATGGCTTACACTATGCTGTATCTCATGAACGGTCAATGAGATTTACGTGGCGTTTCTTCACTGGCAATATATTTTCTTTCTCGAATTGCATTTGATAAAGCATTACGGAAAGACAGTTCTCTTATAGCCTGTCGTAATAAGCATTCATTTCTTCTCATTGCAGGGAAAAATATCTCAATTATCTTGGGTGATTCTGGTATACAAACTGCACATCACTTGTGGGACAAGTTAAGGGAAAATCAAATAAACACAGACTTTTGCTGATCTCCTTCCAATCTCTCCAGTGTTTATCTTAGTATGTCTCAGGCAGGACTAAGGGAATATTACGCATTGCAGGCCTCTAACAAAACGGATACGTTCACTGCTTTTCGGATTTCATGGCCACAGAATAAATCTTGGCAAGCTACTTTTTATAGAGGGGGGGGGGGGCGAAAGCGCTATTATTATGGGAATGAAATGGATTTTAGCCTAAGATCTCACATGAAGGCGACACAGATGAACAAAGTGGTAGGCTAGGCTTTATCGTTCGACATTATCCACTACACACTATGAAGACCCCAGTGAACAGACCAGATAAGTCAGATTTTTGTGAAAAATTAACTACTGACCCGACGTTATAGGGCACACCTCTATGATTTGTTAACCAGAACAATAATTCGAAAAAAACTAAGTATGTTCAACTAAAAAGAAAAGTTTAATTTTCAAAAGTGTATAATATAGACTTCTTTACTTTAATTTCTGTTTTTCTCTCTTTGTAGAGAATGTGACTTACCTGGATTTTCAACCGGAGTCTTAATATACAAACTCGGGGTTTGAAGCCTACAGCCTTCCAACCTTGATAATTTCACACCACCCCACTCTTCCCTTTCCCTTTCCCAGTCCGTTAAGTGACACATATTTCAAAAGACAGAAAAGCAACAAACATTGTTTTGAACCACTACAGAACAAAATGGATAGAAATCATTCCTACCGTAGATATTTAAGTTGCATCTTAATCACAAAAGCAGTGTCAGCCATCTGAATATTGGAGGTTACACGCTAAGGACAAACTATGCACGACTGTCTTGTTCCGTCCCTACTGTTTACCTACGTTGTCAGCTCTTTGTTAACAGGAAGGTTTATTCTTACCATTGATAAGCTGGCATGTTGGGGGGCTTCTCTAGCACAGCTTATTTCTACACAGCGTGTGTTTGTGTGTCATGCATGTGTTGTCTTGATTGCAGAATGTCATGGTGTCATGTCTTATGTCTGCCAAATAATAAACTGCATGAAACAGGAGGTTACATATAGCTTGGCAAAAAAGACAATGTCTTTTCTTGAAATGAATACTCGGTAAAGGTACATGTTTCAGATGATAATTTAGTAAATGTACACAATTATAATAATAATTATTAGTAATAAAGTAAAGCGTGTCTCAGACTTGTCCCTGCAATAACCATGTTGAGGAGACTTAAATTAACGAACATCGTATTATTTTTTTCGATTAATTTTTAAATCTTCTAGCAGGCACTACCTATCAATCTACACAATGCCCATGTGCAACAGATATGTTGGTGGTATATTACCGGTTTTACAGATAGAGGTGAACCAGTCCTGTGATTACCTGGACTGAAGTTCTTGATCGATTCAGCTGTCAGGCAATTCCTGTAATAATAGTAATTATATCTAACAGCCATGTCACAGGAAAAAGAAATTCCTCTGTCTGTGACCATACATAAAAATTATGTGATGCGTTCAGCAAAAACCGGGGACATGTCGCTAGCATTCATTTGGAATAATCATAAAAAAAAGACTGTTTTGCTAGGTCACACATCACTATACTACACACTAACTGCTATGCACATTATACAGAAACGAAGGATATAAACAAGGCTATCTATTGATGTGTAGTCCGCATAAATTATTTCTCTCCATTTGAAGTTTTGGAATTAAAAGTTGAGCGCTTATAACTGGCGTCCATGATTTTAGTGTTTTCTTTTTCTTATCCATTCTCCTGAACATCACTGCTGCCTTATTCAGTCCTGCTCGCTTATATTCCTACACACTGAAAACAATTGTTTAGTTTCTTCTTAAAAATTTCAATACTATTTATTAAGGTTCCTAATACTTTAAAGTAAATATTACTAAGAATGTGAAATGCTAACGTGTTTCCTGACAAGACAAATGGTGGGTGGAGGCCCGGATGCTTCAACACTGCCTGGGTGTCAAAAGATTGTCTCTCTAGCAAATAAAGTCAAGAGATGTAATATTACTGGGGCTGTAGGAGTGAGTGAGTGAGAGAGAGAGAGAGAGAGAGAGAGAGAGAGAGAGAGAGAGGGGTAACGAGAGAAAGGGCCGTTACCACACGCAAAGTGTAAACATACAAATGGTCTCACTCTTTTTTT